>CALSFV010000415.1:0-183493 GCA_943737045.1 Parapristionchus giblindavisi
GGATCAGGGGTTTGAGAGAGAGGCAGAGGGAGAGGCAAAGAGGGAGAGGGAGAGAGAGATGAGGATATACAAGTAATCGTTTGTTGTTGACTATGACTTGATAACAAAGAAAAGGTGAGAAGAGGAAGAAGATCAAGTGGATTTGTATTATATATTGATTGATTGTAGATCAATCGATCGATCGATGATGAGAGCATATCAATATTTTGAATTCCAAGGAGGAATGATAGACTAATCAATCAAAATGAGATTATGATATCAATATATGATGAATATTGAGAGATAGATAGAATGAATGAATGAATGATATATGGTAAAAAGACGATTAGAAGTATAGCGTGACTATTACATGATGTAGTACTACGATGGGGTGAATGTTTTTCATGGTTTAGCAGATTGGAGAGGAGAGAAGATGGTGCAAAGGGAGAGGGAGAGGGAAAGGGAGAGGGAGGAGGTGAAGCCTGAGGGAGAGGTAGAAATAGGACTAGGGGAGGATAAGAGTTAGGTGAAAACATTACGTAGAATAAGAAGATGAAGATTTATGATGAAGAACGAAGAGAAGAAATGAATAGAGAGATGGAGGAGAGGAAAGGGAGAGGGAGAGGTAGAGGGAGAGGGAGAGAAAGGGAGAGGGAGAGAGAGAGGGAGAGATAAAGATGCAATGATCCGATGAACTTCTATTGATGGAATGAATAGTGAATGAGATCAGTTTATGGAAGAAGAAGAAGATATTGTATATGATAAACAAAAGAATAATAATAAGGTATATCACGCGTGTCGCGTAAGGATCGATACAACTACCGGACAATGAAAAAATGAAAATTTGGTTTAAATCATTTTTGGATAGCCCTGACAGTGCCGGAGAAGATAGCGTTTCGATTTTTTGTCTAAGGTCAATTTTGACGAAGATAGACGCCGTTGACTGTCGGAATTTGTGGAAACGTCTTGACTTTCACCCGCAATAGCTCGGTTTGGAATGGGAATAGCGAAAATATCATAGAGACATAAATTGTAGAGAATTTTCAGGAGAATCGAAATAACACTAGCTGAAATTACAAAATCGATTTTTCTCCAGCTTCTGTGGCGGAAAGCTGACGTTTGCACAGCAAATCATAAGTGCAATTTTTTATTGGCTTAGATGGTAGATATTGTGAAGACGCATCGATTGATATATACTTTATGGGGTCGAATCGTGACCGAAATATGAGTTTTTCCCAAAAAACGAGTCTGAAATCTCGGACTTAGCCGATTTCTCGCTCGAAAGATGGAAGGGTCACTTTGATCTACCCACTCTTCTCTCGCTGTTCAATGATTTACCAACTCTTTTTTTGTTATACGTGTTTTCAAGTGTTTTCAACAGGTTTCCTTGTTTCCTGAATATATTGTTAATTACTGAATATATTGTTAACTCGAGTATGTGCTACTTCTCGATCGAGCACTGCTTCAAATACGAAAAACACTCGCAAGAGGAGAAGAAACGAGTCGGAGGCTGAATCGGAGATGGAAGATGATGTCTTTAAGGAGGAGAATGAGGACGAGGATGAAGACGAATTTCATGAGATAATTAGTGATAAGCAGGATGAGGAGGGTTTCCTTCGAGAGACTATCGCGGCCTGAATTGACTCCATCTTTGATAGATAGATTGTTTATTGTTTGTATTTACATTGTTTATAAAGTAATTCCTTCTTTTAAATAGGTTGTAGTTATGATACTCATTTATTTAAACGTTTTTTCGAGTTCATTGTACAGAAATACCAAGAAATATCATTGAACAGCGAGAGACGAGTGGGTAGATCAAAGTGACCCTTCCATCTTTCGAGCGAGAAATCGGCTAAGTCCGAGATTTCAGACTCGTTTTTTGGGAAAAACTCATATTTCGGTCACGATTCGACCCCATAAAGTATATATCAATCGATGCGTCTTCACAATATCTACCATCTAAGCCAATAAAAAATTGCACTTATGATTTGCTGTGCAAACGTCAGCTTTCCGCCACAGAAGCTGGAGAAAAATCGATTTTGTAATTTCAGCTAGTGTTATTTCGATTCTCCTGAAAATTCTCTACAATTTATGTCTCTATGATATTTTCGCTATTCCCATTCCAAACCGAGCTATTGCGGGTGAAAGTCAAGACGTTTCCACAAATTCCGACAGTCAACGGCGTCTATCTTCGTCAAAATTGACCTTAGACAAAAAATCGAAACGCTATCTTCTCCGGCACTGTCAGGGCTATCCAAAAATAGTAAATATAATAGGGGTTATATTTTGTCCGGACACCCCACGATTTTGTCTCGATCCTTACGCGACACGCGTGATATAAACAATAGAATGGACGAACCTTTCAATTGAACAAATACCATTTGTGGTTGATATCCAAATGTAATATCAAGTATTCGACGAATTAAAAACATACGAATTTGATCTGAATTTTGTATATTAAATAATTAAACAGACATTTTTTATTAGGATTATCATATTTTAAAATAAAAAAAAACGCAATTTATAATATTAATGGAATCAGTTGGATGATATTAAAATTGTAATCGATCGTCAAAACATATCGGTAGTTCTATGATAAAACTTAAATGTCACAGTTTAATCCAGACCCCAAGCTATTTTTACTCTCCGCTACGGCAACACTCTCCCGCTGATAAAGAAAGCGAGATAGTGTTGTCAGAGCGGAGAGTTTAAAATTATCTCTGGGTGTCTTTAAGATATGAGTACTAAAGTATGATTTATTACAATGAAAAGGAGTCAAAAGATATGATATATGATCAGTTGAGGAAGAGATTCATTGACTTACTTTACTATATTATATTGAATCTTCTTCTATACGAGATGAATATCTATAATGATATCAATACGAAGTATGAAAGAGAAAGAAGACTAAGTGGAATGAATGAAATGGAAGAATGAGATCAACTTGTTTATTACTTAGATGAAGTTCAAGACCAAGACGTCAGAGAATAGATGTACTGGTATAAACTATCCCTCTTGATCCCCCATCCCTCCTTCTCCTTCTCCTTCTCCTTCTTCCTCTCCCTCTCCCTCTCCCTCTTCCTCTCTCTCTCCCTCCCTCCCTCCCTCCCTCTCCCTTTCTGCAATCTCATTCATTGGAATCGAGAAATGCCGCAGATCATTACAATATTAAGTGGACATGAAAGAATCCGATGAAAACAATCGTTAGGGACATGATAATCAATCATCAACTTCAGATTTACACCACTTTCACTGAAAAATGTGCTTTAAAGAATACTATTTTGAATACTAATTTATTCAAAATTGCTTCTCGGTTCAAATATATTTCAGAATGATCTAAGACATGAAAGATATGGATAAAAAAATGGAATGAATGAACAGATCTATTCGTCTTCAAATGCCATTTCTTTTCTTCTTCATCATTTAATCCCTTCACGACTGGATAGTATAGAGAGGTTAAAGGTGTGAATGAAAGAATAGATAGACTATACAGTAAAAGAATGAATGGATTGAGTGAAAGGTAGAAGAAGAAGAAGAAGAATAGAAGGAGAAGCTAGACCATTCCTCTTTTCACAATAGAAGAGGAAGGAAGGCTATGGTGATAGAGGGGATGAGAGGGAGAGGGAGAGGAAGAGGGGGGGGGAGGAAGAGGGAGAGGAAGAGGGAGGGGGAGGGGAAGAGGGAGGGGGGGGAGAGGAGAGGGAGAGGGAGGGGAGAGGTATATGGGGAGAGGGAGAGGGAGGGGAGAGGTAGATGGGGAGAGAGAGAGGGAGAAGGAGGGGAAGAAGGGGAGGGAGGAGGGAGGACTACGAAGAGGGAGTGAACATACTACCGTTTACATGTGAGAATTGTGGATAATCCTCATTAGATATGGTCTCAGATTTCATAGAAACAGAAGAAGAGGATAGATTACTGTAGAAGGATTAGAATGAAGTGGAGGATGGAGAGGGAGAGGGAGAGGGGGGGGAGGGAGAAGAAGAGGGAGAGAAAGGGGAGAGGGAGAGGGGAGGGGAAGGGGACAAGAAGAGGGAGAGAGAAACAGGGGAGAGGGAGAGGGTTGGGGAGAGGGAGAGAGGAGGGGAAAGGGAGAGAGGAGAGAGAAACAAGGGACAGGGAGAACATCGGGGAGGTGTCACAAAAGGAGGTGAAGGGAACAAAAATGGGGGTAGTGAATGAATAATGGAGATTGTAGTGAAAGAGAAGCAGATAATTGAATATAAGAAAGAATATGAAGTGGTTAAGAGGAGAGGTCAACCAGATGGACAATGATGTAGAGGGAGAGGGAGGAGAGGGGAGAGGGAGAGGGAGAGGGAGAGGGAGAGGGAGAGGGAGAGGGAGAGGGAGAGGCATAAGGGTACAAATAGGAGAGGCCTGAGGGAAAAGAAGAAAGAGAGAAAGATTTAGTGATAGAAGATTACTGTCAATAACAATATGGTTAAGAATATGAAAAGAAAGTGGATAGAGTGGATAAGAAAGAGAATAATAAATAAGATAGACCATATATGTTGAAAAGAGAATAGATAGTATAGGGACATATCATATTGTTCTAGTCTATTCTAATGAATCATTTTGATGGATACTCACACTTGAATGGACAATGACTATCTATATCGATAGAAACTATAAAGTCAATAGATAGAAGAGTAACAAACCATATATAGAAGTAATGAATGGATTGAGTGAATGGATACGGTAGTATGATCTATTGAATGAATACTAGTTATACCTTGTATAGAAGAAGAATGAATGAATGAATAGATGATGGAGTCAATTGAATAGAGATGATGATAATATCTGAATGAAGTAAGTGATGAGTTGAAGAAGATGAGAAAAGAAGAGATTACAACTTAGAACGAAGATAGACCGAGAGTCACTAACTGACGCACATTTTTTATCCCTCAAGGAAGGTCGAGAGAGTTAAAGAAACAGAGAGAGGTAGAGAGGAAGAGGGAAGGAGAGGGAGAGGGGTGAAGACTTGGTAGAGGGAGAGAGGGAGAGGGAGAGAGGTGAGGATTGGGGAGAGGGAGAGGGAGAGGAAGAGAGGGAGAGAGGGCGAGAATTTGGGAAAGGGAGAGAGGAGATGCCATGTTAGAATGAAACAGTTGGTAGATGAAATGAGAAGGGCAAGTTGAGGTTAAAGATGAAAAAAGAAGAAGGAAGTGTGAATATGAAAGATGATCAGAGAATCAATTGAATTTATTGCATTTAAGATATTAGAATGAAAGAAAATAGATTGAAGATATTGAAATAATATTAATTTATCATGATAAGATATGATAACTATGCTGGGCATTTTCAGTTTTCCGATTTTCCGAGAAAATGTCTGAAAATTTTCCGACTTCTTAAAGAAGGGGACCCATGAGTTGGCATGACTGACTCCTGCCACGATAAGCATGCTGGCTATTGTTTATATTATATGGTAATTTGCGTAAGGGATAATGAGAAAATGAGAGAGAAAGTATGCAAATTCGATGAGCACTCTCTACATGCCTTGAAAGTTGTACTTTCAATGCTCATAGTGAGCTTTAAACATATCGGGAATCAATATCAGATATGTCTTTCGATTCGTGTGATGAATCTCTATCATACTATCCGAACAGTCTTATTACGAAAAAACTCGTGGGTCTCCATCTTTAAAAACCCTTTCGACGATTACGGTGTTCGGAAGACAATCCTCTCACGATTTTTAATGTCGGAATATGGTAATACATTGTTCTATAATTTTCTTTAAAAAAAAAGAATTTTCACAAATTGCAGTTCCTAGTCACTCACATTCCTCTCCTTCGTTATGCGTTAACAATAAAAAAAATGTAACCTTCGCTTTTTCACCGAAGTATGAAGAGATTAATCCCCCAGTAAGTTTATTATAACACATGTACGAAATAGTTGAAAAAATATGATCGAATCATTTCATATTTCATCCATATGGTTCTAATTAGAAGAGAGATTAATAAAAATATCAAACTACGGATATAAACTTATATTTAATGAAAGTTTTATTTATCCTTTTGCTTATCTACATCTCTAGATAACACTTTTTTTCGACATTCGGATCTTTCGAACCTCCTAAAATATAAAACAAATTTGAAATTTGAAAACTTTCTTGAGAATTAAGATTGTTGAATAAGTGAGAGTGGTATCCCTTGTCACATCATTCCCTTTACGTAGAATATACTTGTGTCATGATTAGTCAGAAAAAAATATTTATAATTCAATCACAATTGAAAATGAGATCAATGTAGAATAGATGAATTGTGTGACCGAAAATAAAAATCGTGATCTACTAAAATAATTTTTAAAAAGTGGATATCGGGGAATGTTTATGCTGATCTCTGCATATTCTTCTTGTAAATTAAAAAAAATGTTAGTATTGCACTTGGTTATGCATAGGTTATGAAGAGTAGGATCATATAGTTTATCGGTCACCGTGTTTCCGATATTCAACCCATCATCAGTGACAAAATTACCTAGAAATAACAAACATTGTGGATATACAGGAGTGAAAACACGAGAAACAGAGGACGGAAATGGCTGTTATTGATGACAATTTAGTGAGGGGGTGGGGCGCATGTTCAAAACTCGCCCGGGCTGCAATTTTTGGGAAATAATTTGATCAAAAGTTTGCTGAACTTGTCTTACTTTACTGTCTTCCCTCAAAACAGGGATGGGATAAAAATTACTTTACCGAATAAATTTTTATGAAAAAAATCCAAAAATCTCATAAAACCCACAAACCATTAAAACAAAACAATATCGAACAAAAATTCCAGTCCTGGAAAAATCGAGTTTGAATTTTTGAAAATGAAAAAAAATCGAAAAATTTCAAAAACCCACACAAACCATTAAAACAAAAAATATAGTACAAAAAGTTTCAGTCCTGGAAAAATCGAGTTTGAATTTTTGAAATTGAAAAAAATCTCGAGTAAGAATTTTTGAAATTGAAAAAATCTCGAGTTTGAATTTTTGAAAATGAAAAAAAAATCCAAAAATTTCAAAAACCCACACAAACCATTAAAACAAAAAAAATATAGTACGAAAAGTTTCAGTACTGGAAAAATCGAGTTTGAATTTTTGAAATTGAAAAAAATCTCGAGTAAGAATTTTTGAAATTGAAAAAATCTCGAGTTTGAATTTTTGAAAATGAAAAAAAATCCAAAAATTTCAAAAACCCACACAAACCATTAAAACAAAAAAAATATAGTACGAAAAGTTTCAGTCCTAGAAAAATCGAGTTTGAATTTTTGAAATTGAAAAAAATCTCGAGTTTGAATTTTTGAAATTGAAAAAATCTCGAGTTTGAATTTTTGAAAATGAAAAAAAAATCCAAAAATTTCAAAAACCCACACAAACCATTAAAACAAAAAAAAATATAGTACGAAAAGTTTCAGTCCTGGAAAAATCGAGTTTGAATTTTTGAAATTGAAAAAAATCTCGAGTTTGAATTTTTGAAAATGAAAAAAATCCAAAAATTTCAAAAAAAACCCACACAAACCATTAAAACAAGAAATATCGAACAAAAAGTTCCAGTCCTGGAAAAGTAGAGTTTGAATTTTTGAAATTGAAAAAAATACGAGTTTGAATTTTGGAAATTATAAAAATCTTGAGTTTGAATTTTTGAAAATGAAAAAAAATCCAAAAATTTCAAAAAACCCACACAAACCATTAAAACAAAAAATATCGAACAAAAAGTTCCAGCCCTGGAAAAATCGAGTTTGAATTTTTGAAATTGAAAAAATCTCGAGTTTGAATTTTTGAAATTGAAAAAATCTCGAGTTTGAATTTTTGAAATTGAAAAAATCTCGAGTTTGAATTTTTGAAAATGAAAAAAAAAATCCAAAAATTTCAAAAAAACCCACACAAACCATTAAAACAAGAAATATCGAACAAAAAGTTCCAGTCCTGGAAAAATAGAGTTTGAATTTTTGAAATTGCAAAAAATCTCCAGTTTGAATTTTTGAAATTGAAAAAATCTCGAGTTTGAATTTTTGAAAATGAAAAAAAATCCAAAAATTTCAAAAAAAAAAACCACACAAACCATTAAAACAAGAAATATCGAACAAAAAGTTCCAGTCCTGGAAAAGTAGAGTTTGAATTTTTGAAATTGCAAAAAAAATTAATTTAAAAAAACCGTGCTGTCTGGTTACAATACGTAATTATGTTCGGGGTTTGACCATTTTCGAAATAGGTATAAACCAAAAATGTGAAACTATTATGTAGTTCCCCGTATGTGAAAATCAGTACCGATTATAATAGTCGAAATTTCATTAATATTATTACAAGTGCTCTGTATTTTGAATATTTTCATAATTATTTATTATTGATAACTACAAACATAAACTCTTTTCATTCTTTCTAATCCCCTATTCATTCATAACCTTCCACTATCTCTAAAACTGCCTTCTCTTCATTTTCTTGATAGTTTCACTTTCTCTTCCACTTTCCCTTTTCAATTCTCGTTCTTTTCCAGGTGGGTAACATCCCATATCCCTCTACCTCTTCCTCTCTCTCCTCTTCCCTCCTCCCCTCTCCCTCTCCTTCCTCCTCAAATTGTTCATATCCATTCAGGTTTCTTTTCTTTCTTTATCAAATTCTTCAATCTGCCTATAAAAGAACCGTCCCTTCATCCTTTCTCATTGTCCACTATTGCTCTTTCTTTCCATCTTTGTCCTACCGTACTCGTACTCTACCGTATTCCTCCCATGAAAACTACCGTAATCTGGATAATCTTTTCAGGATGAAGGTTCACACAGCGACAATGGTCGCCTCAACGGCCTCTGCTGTTTCCATTTGTGTCTGTCTATATCTTATGAGTAACATCTACACTGAGGTCGGAGGATTCTGGAATGAACTCGAATCTGAGATTGCCCAGTTCAGAGTATGTTTCATTTCAATCAATATTCCTACCGTAATCATGAATTCCGTTCAGGATGCCACAGATGATATCTGGAGAGATGTAATCTTCCTTGGAAAGACAAATCGTCGTGTTCGTCGTCAATATTCAGAAGGACCTGAACCTCCATCACCTCCTCCTGGATCATATTCTGAATATCCTGCTGGTGGTCCCATTCCTCCTGCCAATCCTGATGGTTCTCCTGGTACTCCTCACTCTCAACCACCTTCAACTCCTCCTGTCTTTGCTGGAGACTCCAACCCTCAGAACCCTGGAGCTTCATGCAATTGCAATGCCAACAACAAATGTCCTGCTGGACCCGCTGGACCTAAGGGAACTCCCGGAGCTCCCGGACCCAATGGTATCCCTGGAGTCGATGGAAAACCTGGAGTTGATGCTGAAGATGTCACTCCTCAACAACAGGATACCAACTCTTGCTTCTATTGTCCCGCTGGAGCTACTGGAGCTCCTGGAGCTCTTGGAAGACCTGGACCCCGTGGAATGAAGGGAGCTGAAGGAGCTTCTGGTATGCCCGGTAGAGATGGAAACCCTGGACTCCCTGGAGAACAAGGACCACCTGGACCTCCTGGTAAGATTGGAGAGGCTGGACCTCCTGGAGAAAAGGGAAGAGATGCGGAACATCCCATTGGAAGACCAGGACCTAAAGGAGCTAGAGGAGATCAAGGACCAAGAGGACCTGATGGTAAGGATGGATTGAATGGTCCTCCTGGACTACCTGGACCTATTGGACCTATTGGTGATGAAGGAAGAGTTGGACCTCAAGGACCTCCTGGACCTCAAGGACAGGAAGGAGTTGAAGGAAGACCTGGAAAGGATGCTGAATACTGTTCATGTCCTCAAAGAGCTGATGCTGGTGTTGATAATGGATATAAACATTAGATTGTATCAATGTCAATGAACTCATAAGATAAAGTACTTTATTATTCTATTTCAAATGTTTCTTAAAACATTCTTTAAGTATTTTCTCAGTTGATTTAGTATCAATCAATACAGTTCTATAAACATGAAATAATCTTTTCTCATTTCTTCCTACTCTAACTTTAGCCATATTCTCTATAAATGTTATAGCTTCTTCTGTACTTTTCCCATTATAATCAGGCAAAAATTGTTCAAGGGGAAATATTTCTAGCTTATTAGTGAAAACATCGATTTCATTCAGAAAAACAAATATTGGAGTCTCAGCGAATTTGGGTTCATGAGCAACCATATCCAATAGATCCATTGAGTCAGTTAGACGATTCTATAATGAGATATTCATTCATTCAAAGAACTTGATAAACATCTTCCTCATTTCACTTTCTGTTTCTTGTTCTTCCATTCATTCTCTCAATGTTTTCTATCCCTTTATCTCTCAAGTTTTATCCAAATGACGTTATCTCTTCATTGTTCTAACTCACAGTCTTCATATCTTCAACCATAACTTGATCATATTCAGATATAGCTAAGCAGAAGAATATAGCATCAATTCCATCATACATCGTTGCCCATTTCCTTCGTGCCATTTTCTGTCCATCCATATCAAATAATCTATAATGAACGATTAGAGATTATTAAATGAAACTCATAAATAAGAAAGTGGAAAACAAACTGGAATGTTTTATTGCTGGCAGTGAAAATGACATTTTGTACTCCAAGAGTAGGAATATAAGACATAATGAGATCATGAGGTGTAGGTGTATAGTCTATTGTATTGATTCGTTCCAGATTATCCATAAAACTTAATTAATGATAATATTAATGAATATAGATATAGTATGATACTATTTAGTAGAATCATTAAGATTGAATGAACTTCTTCTCATATATGCTTCTTGTATAACAGGATCATTCCAAATGGAAGTAAGTGCCTTTACTTGTTCTGTTGTAAATCGAGTATAATGAGAATCTTCGAGTAATAAATTGTATGCATAACTCTAGAAAGGAATGAATGAATCAAGTCTATTCAATAGATTCTAACCGTATTCTCATTTGAAGTGAATGAAGATCCCTCTGCTTGAACGAATTGAATTAACATTTGAATTGATTGAAGAATATTAGAATAAACAAATACTTTACGATGAAATAATTCTTGTTCAGAATAACTTTGATTATAAAGAACACGAATTTGAGCAAGAAGAGTTGATTTCCCCGATTCAGCTGCCCCTTAAGAATGAATGAATTATTGATGATATCTATGATATATGAATGATATACCAAGTAATAATAAACGAATAATAGAATTATGTTCATCATCATCATCAGGCCTAGCTGTTATTGGACGAGCTGATGGAGGACGAGGAGATACTCCACGGGTCTTAATATGTTATTCAATTATTATCTATCATGACTATCTATCCATCCCCTCATTGAAGACAAGTCAGGTAGGGTCCACAAAAGCCACTCCGGACAAAGTTTGAGCGAAATCTTCGTGGGTTGTTTCGTTTCTGTATTCTTTCATAATTTGTATTTCTCGCAATTCGAAAGGGGTTCTGATAATGAAGAACATCGTGAATAGCTGATCAAAGTAAGATCAAGGAAGAAATATTAAAGGAAGAAGACCCCTTTTATGGAATTTCAGATTCAGTAGCAACACCGCTTAGCTAAGTTTGATAGAGAATTTTCATTTAAAAAAAAAAATAAAGAAAATAATCTATTTTCTGTGTAATAATTAATAATTATTCTTTGTAATATAATCAAAATATATTGAATCGATTTTCTCTTTTACATATATGATGACCAAATATAAATGCCAAATATGATTATAAAATAAAATAATGATTTAAACTAACGACAGGTCTTGGTTGTTCATCAATTTGAACTGCTGGAGGAGTTGTTTCTCTCGGCTATAAATCCATTTCATATCTTATGATCAATGAAATTCATTTATCACAATATCTCTCATATTCGTTAACGTCATAATCGAGAGAATTCTCTCATAATCGATTCGTCTTTTACACTTTATATTTATGAAATCATATTGTATTCACCTATTGCGTAGAAACTTTTAAAATGATTTAACAAAAAAGATTAAGAATAAAGCAGATGACCTTTTCTTCCGTTTTGGGAGTAATGGTATTTGATTGAGAATCACAAACATTTCCCATTCAATAATTCATTCAATAATATCTAGATTAGAAGGAAATTATCAATTGATTTTATATCATTTGAGAAGGAATAACAACAAAACAATGAAAATCAAATTGATAAACAAAATAGATAACGTTTTCAAAGAAATAAAATTGATAAGCAGAATAAATAAGCATGATAACTATTAAATGATAGATATGCATAAATAGTATAATAAATATCATAAAATAGAAGGAGCATAGGATGAATTGGTAAAAAGACAATTGCTTCCCCTTTCCTCACGAGGAGTCGATTCTGATGAACAAGCTATACCTTAAGAGAATGAGATTTATAGATATCGAGGTAAAGGGAGAGGGAGGGGGAGTGGGAGGGAGAGGGAGAGGGAGCGGTAGAGGGAGAGGGAGAGGGAGAGGGAGAGGGAGAGGGAGAGGTAGAGGAACAGAAGGAGGTGAATATATCTAGTGGTAGGGAAAATGGGTAGTATCCACGACTACGAGAGACAAGGGAATGAGAAAATGAATTGAATTGAATTGATAATAGATTATGATAAACTAACTAGGATATCTAATAGATTCATCTCCATTCATATCAATTAGATTTGATAAACATTTCCCATTTGGTATTCGTAGATTTGGTCTGAATAATGAAATCATTTATATTTCATCTGTCACTCATTTCTATTAGTTACTGAACTATCAATCTAAGATTATATAAATGAGAGATATCAGATTGATGTCATAATCATTCCAATTACTTCCATATGTTAAATATCATCGACCATTGTCTTTGTAGTTGTTATTTCAATGGAAATAATAACAATGATAGAATGAGATTAATCTTACGTCATTCCATCATTCATAAATAGTTCAAGTTCATGTAGAATATGAGTGAATGTAGGTCTTTCATTCGGATCTCTTCTCCATGTTTTAGTCATTAGATTATAAATATGAGTTGGTATATTTCCAGGTGGTGGTAATCTCTTCCCTCTTTGAACATTTTCCATTACTTCAAAGTTTGATAGACCAGGATATGGCATTAGACCGAGACTAAATACTTCCCATAATAGAACACCTATAATTGATTATTATTATATTAGGAAGAACAATGTTTATAGATTCTGATGATCACATTCAATGTTGGCAAAAAATGAATTAATTGATTTCTTTTATACAAATGAATAGATTTATACTTACCGTAAGACCATACATCTGATTTATTAGTGAATATGCCATCCATAAAACTCTCAGGTGGTAGCCATTTAACAGGCATTCTTGCTCTTCCTTCTTTTCGATAATAATCAATACTATAACAGTTTAATGTAGATTACTACGGTAATGATCGTGGGGAAGGGACCAACCTGTAAACATCTCGAGCCATTCCAAAATCAGCTAATTTAACTAATCTTCCTTCTCCTCGTGTAGTTAATAAACAATTTCTAGCAGCAATATCTCTATGTACATGATGGAATTCTTCGAGATATTCACATCCAGAGGCTACATCCAATGAGATTTGAAGAAAATCCTATCAATTCTATTCATTATTGACTATTTAGTTATTATTGTAAACACCCAAAATTATATAAAAACATGGACTTCTAAAGTGTTCTATTGAACAACTGTGACTTTTCTGTAGTAGACCTAACGTTATTCTACATAGAAGGCACTAAACATAGATCATCTACTTCTCAAGTTCTTAATCAAGGATTTGTTCCACTTCTATTGCATATAAATTGAATAAATATTACAATAACAAACCTTCATCGTAGTTGGAATATGAACAGATGAAGTTTCTCTAGTCATTCTAACAAAAGTTCTTAGATCTCCTCCTCCCATATATTCAAGAATCAAATAGAATGGATTCATTTCTGTATTCACTCCTATACATCGAACTATATTCTTATGCGATAAACGACTGAAATTATTCATTCATTTCATATGATTCAAAGGTTATGATATACTTGAGAGTAAGTGTTTCAAAAGTGAAATCAATTTGAGTATGAGGATGAGAAGTTAATTGAAGAGTTTTCACAGCAACTTCAATACTACTTCCATCTATATTCATCATTTCTGCTAGATGGACCTCTCCGAATTCACCTTTGCCCAATAATCTATAAACGTATGTATTAAATAGATATAATATAGGATAGAGTATTTGAATTTTTTTGAAATTCTTGTCAAGCAAAAAAAATGGCAGAATCATTCACTTTTTAGCGGTGTTGGGCTTTTTTGCGGTGACCGGGAAGAGAAAAAAAAAGTCAAAGAAAGGGAAGGATGATTTGCCATTTTTTGCTTGACAAAAATTGCAGAAATTTTCAAATACGCTGTCCTATATGTTAATAATAACCTCTTTATGAATATATCCTTTCTAGGAATGAAAGGTATTTTCATTTTCTTCAATTCCTTCTCTGCATTATCAAATTCTCCATTTCTTCTTTCTATATCAAGTAATTCAATATCTTCTATTTGACGTATAAATTCTATTCGATCTTTTCTATGACGTCGATTCTGGAGAACTCCTTCAATAATGAATTCAATATGGTATGATATCAATCAATCAATACTCACCATAAATACAAAGAGCTGTAGCTATGGAGAATGATAGGAAAGCGATTACTTTGAATAGATCAATCGATTCTTAACATTCAATCAATAATTCTTCTTCAACTATTGACTACAAACCATCATCACTAATACAATCTAATCCATGAATACAAATACATTTCATATGATTATCATTTCCTCGATTTGATTGAGTAAATGAACATGATTGATTAGAAGGACAATCCAATGAACATCGATGAATACGAACATATCCTTCACCATTATGACTACCAATATATGATGTATATTCAGTGATATTATCATGTACATAACTACTTCCTCCACTTGATACATTACCTACAACATATATTTGAATATTTCTGCAATTCTTGTCAAGCAAAAATATGGCAAAATCATTCTCCCTTTCTTCTCGACTTTTTCTCTTTCCGGTAACCGCAAAAATGCACAACACCGCAAAAAAGCGAAGAATGATTCTGCCATTTTTTTGCTTGACAAGAATTGCAAAAAAATTCAAATACTCTGTCCTATATCACACTTTTCTCAAGAATGTCCAATGACCGATCAACATAAAACTCTTTCAATTACAATTCTCTCTCGCTTATGATTTCAAAGAAAAATGGGCTGAATAAGAATACTTTGATATCTCGAGTTATTCTTTAGCAGGATTTTTATATGATCAAGCCACAATAAATAAATGAAACAAATGATTACCATATCGTTTTCCTCCAATATATCCTCCACCAGGTCCAGGAGAGATATTACATGAAGGTCCTCCTCCTCCATATCCTCCTCCTATTCTATTCATTTCATCTTCACATAGACCACCTCTTATTGATATTCTTGAGAACATTTTATGTTCATGTCGTTGTGTTTTTACTCTCTCAAATGATATTAGTTCAATAGAATAGATAAGTTGATAAGATACTTCATATGCATATGAATATCCATCTCCTATTCTCCATTCATCTATTCCTTCAACTAATCTTCCATCGCTCATTTCATTCACTAACAAACCTCCTTGATTCCTATATTGTAATTATTCCACTCAATCGATGATATGTAGATCACATACCGTATATCATCATCCACTCCAATAGATATTCCAGCTCCACCTCCAGCAATCAATATCTTGTTACCTCTCATCTTGATTACCGTAGCTCCTCCTCCAGATGAGGCCACACAAGTTTTCTGCATCTTATAATCAATCAATAATCAATATTTTCAATCAATCAATAAACCTCATGACATAGTCCAGATTGTCCAATAGAAATATCTAATGTATCTTTCATAGTAATATATACAATAGCTACAATACATCCACCATATCCTCCTTCTCTATTATTGATTGATCCACCTCTTCCACCACATAATTCTATTCTTTAATCAATATTCATATATTGAATAGATACTAAATGACTCTAACCTATATTGTCCCCCAATAGGTGGACTCCAACTTTGCCATCCATCGTCTTTTTCCATACGAATCTGCGTTGCCTCATCCGTTTCGTTGTAGAATTTCTAAAAGTTTGAAAAGCTAAAAAATATTTTGTTTTGGTTCACTTTACGGGAATAAACGGTGAAATTGAAGAGTAAAGCTTTTAAAGGCTTCATTTCACCAAGGAAGCCTATCTATAGGACTATGTACAATTTGTACCTGACATTGTTGTATGGAAGGAGGATTAGATCCTGTAATATTACATGACCATATGTTATATATAAGTGGAAATGGAGATGAATATGAATCTATGAAAGAATGATTAGATATTAATTGATTGATTAAAGAAAGAACCATTCAAATAACATGAAGATGATATTGAAATATTTGATATACGAAATAATCCAATCTCTCTTTGATGTGTTATTACACTAAACAATATGGAATATGGTTGAGTCTGAAATAAATAGAATAAGTATATCATAAAACGTAATTGATTGTTTACATGTTCTGGCATTGTGAGTAAAGCTCTATTCCAAATACATTCATTATTATGAAATGTATGATTTGTTTGTTGATTAGAAAGTGACCATAAGGGAATTGATCCTTGTCCTTGTAGAATCCATTCAAATGATGTATATTCATATCCATATGAACAATACCAAAAACGAAGCTAAATATTGAATTATTGATTAGATATAATTATTGATTGATTGATACCACACAGGTTTGATATAGATCAGAATCACTTCTGAACACTTTAACACTAGTTGGAGGTAGAATAGGAGATTGATATATAGTTGATGATAGAATACTTTTCCTTTCTATCTCATTTTGGACTAATTGCATAAATTTGCCTAAATCATTAGTTGTGAGTGTAGTGAGTGAGAAAGACTAAATTACCCCCATTAACAAGATTCATATATGGTGATTCTTCTATTAGACTCCATCCAGGACAAAATTCATTACTAGTTTCATTATTGAAAGAACACATTGAAGATGGAGACAGATCATCTCAAATTGATCTTTGATCTTTGATCTTTTGAAATGAACCAACCACAAATATCTTCATCTTCACCGTTTTCACAATCTTCGACTATATCACATATTCTATCACGAGATATACATTTGAGTCTATATTCAGAATTACATAGAAACATTGTATCATCGGAGCATATATCCATTATCTTCATTTCTTCTTAATTAAAGATATCATAAATATGATATTATTTATATACATTACCATTACATCCAATCATCATTAGATTATCGATTTGACAAATACTCTTCGCTTTACATTCAATCGATATTCTCATCGGAGTCGAAAAATGACCAATATGCATTTGATATTTGTGAAAACTGAAAGTGAATTGAATTAAAACATTTCTCAGAGTTTGAATTTCATAGATTAAAAGATTGTGCGATAATGTAGTTGACTCGATAGTGTAGTCAATTTAGTGCAATTTTTGTGATTGGTTGAGTGATTGATTGAATGATTTTAGTGACTGTGAGTCAATCGGATACAAAAATGAGAATGAATGAAAATTTTTCAACATACCCTAGTTTATTTTCTGATGGAGTTATACGAAGTATGATCTTCTCATTAATATTTCCTTTAAGTGATGAATAGAATACACTTATTCCTTCTCCCATTACTAAAGCTTCCAATGAAAAATCACACTGAGTTATTCATTTTATTGATTTATTCTCGTTAATTGACAAACCCCAATTGATGTGTGACTAAAAAATGGAGAAGTGTATATCATTGATTCGTTATATCCAGATTCCATTCTAAGAAATTTGTCTGAAATTAAATAAATAAATGAATATGGATAGATAATTTAAAGAATATGACCAGTTTTAACGAATAGTTGTTGTGTTATATTCCATCCATCTCCATACGGTCTATTCATATTCCATATACAATCTTTACGTTCAAAATCACATAATAACACTGAAATATTATTTTCATCCAACATGTTCGACAATTAGAAAGGTCATGAATGAACGTACATGTTTTATCATCAATTTCTTCTATTGACTTACATTTTGGAGTTGATAAAACCTATAAATTGATTTCAATGATTAACCAATCAATCGATATACATACCGTATATTCCTCATTCGTTCCTTTATTACAAACAGTCTGACAATCATCCGTCTTTCTCGTATAGCTAAATCGTATAATGGGATAATCAATAATATCTCCATTTAGTTTATCTCTTGAATATGGGAACAATCTCATATTATGAGATGGACTGAAATATGATATGAATTCATCTAATTAGATATATGAATAGATGAATGAATACCCAGTCAATGAAATATGATCATTCAATCTAATATGTATAGCTGTATAATGGATAGGTATACCAGGAATAGATGAACATTCCGATGAAACCACCGAATTGTTATATCTGAATGTTTATGAAAATAAATAATATTATAAATATAAATGTACGTTGTCAGAACATAGCTGAGTTCAGTTTCATTAATGATAGTATTATGTTGACATGGGAAGTATATATCAATATAAGATTCATTCCAATCTCCTATCAAATCATTATTATCATTACATACAAAAGCATGAGATACAATTGATTCATATGAATATATATTATCCTAAATAGATTATAGTATATAATAATTGAATCGATAATAGAAGAACTCTAACATGATTAGGTCTTGAGAAGATAGAGAAGGAATGGATTGAATTAGCTTCATCAAATGAATAATGAACTATTTGAAAGATATGATTGATAGATAATGATTGAGATGATATTAAATGAAGAATATGAAGAAGAAGAAGAGATAATATAATCATCTCCAATGAACTATGTCATTGTATAGAGAATACTTGAATGAAGAAACAATAAGAGATGTTTGTAGTAAAAGATGAGAAGAAGGAGGAGTTATGAAGATGATACCATGGATACGAAGTGATAGAGATAAATGAAGATTCATAGATAGATAGGAGAGGAGAGGGAGGGGAGAGGGAGAAGGAGAGGGAGAGGGAGAGGGAGAGGGAGAGGGAGAGGGAGAGGGAGAGGGAGAGGGAGAGGGAGAGGGAGAGGGAGAGGGAGAGGGAGAGGGAGAGGGAGAGGGAGAGGGAGAGGGAGAGGGAGAGGGAGAGGGAGAGGGAGAGGGAGAGGGAGAGGGAGAGGGAGAGGGAGAGGGAGAGGGAGAGGGAGAGGGAGAGGGAGAGGGAGAGGGAGAGGGAGAGGGAGAGGGAGAGGGAGAGGGAGAGGGAGAGGGAGAGGGAGAGGGAGAGGGAGAGGGAGAGGGAGAGGGAGAGGGAGAGGGAGAGGGAGAGGGAGAGGGAGAGGGAGAGGGAGAGGGAGAGGGAGAGGGAGAGGGAGAGGGAGAGGGAGAGGGAGAGGGAGAGGGAGAGGGAGAGGGAGAGGGAGAGGGAGAGGGAGAGGGAGAGGGAGAGGGAGAGGGAGAGGGAGAGGGAGAGGGAGAGGGAGAGGGAGAGGGAGAGGGAGAGGAGAGGGAGAGGGAGAGGGAGAGGGAGAGGGAGAGGGAGAGGGAGAGGGAGAGGGAGAGGGAGAGGGAGAGGGAGAGGGAGAGGGAGAGGGAGAGGGAGAGGGAGAGGGAGAGGGAGAGGGAGAGGGAGAGGGAGAGGGAGAGGGAGAGGGAGAGGGAGAGGGAGAGGGAGAGGGAGAGGGAGAGGGAGAGGGAGAGGGAGAGGGAGAGGGAGAGGGAGAGGGAGAGGGAGAGGGAGAGGGAGAGGGAGAGGGAGAGGGAGAGGGAGAGGGAGAGGGAGAGGGAGAGGGAGAGGGAGAGGGAGAGGGAGAGGGAGAGGGAGAGGGAGAGGGAGAGGGAGAGGGAGAGGGAGAGGGAGAGGGAGAGGGAGAGGGAGAGGGAGAGGGAGAGGGAGAGGGAGAGGGAGAGGGAGAGGGAGAGGGAGGGGAGAGAGGGAGGGAAGAGGGAAAGAGGGAAAAGGAGAGGGAGAGAGGGAGAGAGGGAGAGGATGAGATGTTGCAAGTGATGAAGAGTATTGAAAAAGATTAGATGAAATATAAGATACTGAAGACGTATTATAGATGAAATAGGAAGAGAATCTCACACATCAAAATTAATCTTTGCTGTGAACATAATGTTTACATTTCACTATATATTCTATTTATCAATATATTTATTATTACTAAATATGAATAGATTGACTATGTTCATTCATTCTGTACTATATATCTCGTATTACAATTGAATATAATTTGATATGGTATAAAGTTCCTAATATATGACAATATTGATCGAATCAATTACAATCATTCTTTCTATTCTTAGATGATTTGAGATGTTTAGCAGCTTGAATACAATTCCTTATTTTAATATCTCCGTTAAATGAATCCTCACAATGATTACGTATATTATCACTGAAATATATTTATAACTCTGTTTATTTATATTTTAAACACGGAATCTCTATTTGCAAAGCATGGATTCTCGGAATTCATCGCTTCTTACATTTAACATGAGAAAAAGAAAAAAATCTCATTACTACATATTTATAGAATCCTGAAGTTAAGGAAATCTCTAATAGCACAAAAAATGCAATCAAACAATTTCGATAAAAGGGAAAGAGACTAATCGATTTATAATAATAATAAAATGATATTATAATAGTAAACTTACAACATTTGATGAGGAGTCATAGATATAGAATGAAGAGATGATCTACATATCTCTGGACAAACAGGACCAGATTCATTCATTGTACAACAAATTTCTTCTAATTCCATTGGCATATCATCTGCTCCACGATGATTTATTATTGCTGAAGAAGATCAAATATAGAAGTAGTCTAGAACTAGTTTCATTCATTCTATATCTATTATATTCACTTTCTTTATTGGTCCTTTTCAACTCAACTTGATTAGACAAAAAACAGAACTAGTTCTATGAATGAAAAGTACTGTACATATCATATTTGGCCATATAAGTTCAAAAAAGCCTATAATTGGATTCTTGGGGTTTCTACTCCAATTTGTTTAAGTTTAGCGCCGTAATGTTTTTAAAGAAGTAGACCGGTGAATGTTTATCAAAGATTATTCAAGGTGTTATGCAAAAAGTTAGACCCTTCGCCGCTCCGCAAAGTGATGATATTACGGATCAGTGAGCGGAACCTATTGCAAAACTTTCCAATTACCAAATGGGGTTCTATGAAACTGAGTCCGCAAATCACTCCTGTCATATTTCATGCGGTAAATATGCAGAATTTGAAAAAATAACATACGGAATTTACTATAACTTTTAAAATCTTTTGGTCTTCAGATATTGTTCATAAAATATAATTCGCCTTTAATGGATTATTTTTAAAGAATTTGATTGTCTCATTGTCAGGTGTTTGATTCTATGTATGATCACGCATACATATAAATCATGCATGGCCATCCATGAATATGGATCATGTACGAATTTTTCGTGATCTTGCTTTTAATCTCAGAATATATGCACGATCACATATAATCCGTGCATGACATTGATAACATTTTTTGAGTATTTTCATATTTGAAATGAATAAAGTGAATACCTCGTTTCAAACAATATTTGAAGTCTTTGTTAGCAGATTCACAAACGGGGGGAATTCGTTCAGTGAGAGCATAGAGAACTTTATCATTACATTCAATTGGTATTGAACATTCTTTTAACGCTGAATAGAAGAATGATTAAGATGGAGTCTGAATTAATGATGTCTACATTACTTGAAGAAAGAAGTAAGCGATGGTAGATAAGAACCATAGCAAGAAACCCAGACAAGGTCAGTGAGTGCATAGATAGATATGAATGTATTTGTTACTTACCAAACTTATAGATAATATATTCTTTCATTTCATCTACAGTAGCATCTTTAGTAGGTGCTGATAGAATGATTGGTATAAAAGGCAGAATATATGGAAGAACTAGTATCATCTATGAATGATTTCCTTCTACTAACACTACCTATTCCTCCTCCTACTTTTCAACTTCGACCTTTCGAACACTTTTTTGCCGACCCAGACGTAAATTGGCTGTAGAGGAGGGCAAAGGAGGTCGTACCCATATCGTGTCAACACAAAAACTATCTATCATATATAACTATCTCATAGAAAAACCATCGGTTACTCGGTCAAACTACGAATATCATACTACATCTATGCAGTCTATACAGTATCAATATGGCGGACTTTAAATATTGTTTCAATGGAGGATTTCTCTACATGGTAAAATGTTTCTGATATATCCCGTTATTCAAGACACAAAAGTCCTGTGGAAGATCACTGATAGGACAGTGATAATTCAAGGCCAATTCACTCCTCAGGGGGGACCTACTTTACCTTACTTTACATGGATAGCGATAAATGATTGAAAAAATATAAAGGGAACGAATAAATCTACATATGAGAAGGGTCTCCCTGACAATTGTTTATACAATAAATCATTTAATTCTCCACAGTATACATATATCGAGATCTAATCGACACTCCCTCAGACACTATGTCTAGGCGGCACGAAAAGGCAGAAAACCTGCTAATGACTATTGACTAAAAAAACTAACCTAGATAACCGAAAGAGGAATTTCGAGTTGTCAGACAAAGCAGAACGTCCAATGGAATTTCATATTCCCGCCTATTCATTTCTTTTTCGGTAAAACTTTGGAAAGAAGAAGTATTCATTTCATTCAATTATATTAATGCATATTTCATCTTCACAAATATGGCAAGGAAGTATAAGGAAGATTGATTTTTAAACAAAATAAGAATTTAAAAAATTGACTTGTGTTATATGTATCGGTGTACTGTATAATGTAATGATAAGAACTAAAAATATAGACGACAACGGGATTTTATTTCATGGTTCCTTTTCTTTTTCGACGACGATATTGATTATTATAATTGCACTGAATATGTACACTACCACTCGTAATATGAAATGAGAATCATTTGAATGATAAGATTATGATGAATCGAATAGATGAATAATCTATTTTCTTCCATATGATGATGCAGCATGTCCTTGTCCACCAGAATATCCTCCTGTTCCTCCTGAATATGAAGGAGCAGGAGCATCACCACCAGAATGAGCTGGAGCTGATGGTCCATGACTCTCTGATTCTCCTTCTTTCTCTTCTGATGACTCCTACAACGAAAGATCAAGGGTTACTGTACTTTGATCATATTGATTACCTCTCCATTTCTCTTGGGGCAAGGACAGTAAAGGGCATCATCTCCTTCTCTTCCTCCCTTTCCTGGTTCTCCTTCACATCCAGCTTGTCCTCCAGGTCCTTGTTCTCCAGGTTGTCCCACAGGTCCAGTATGTCCTTCGGGTCCGGGTGCTCCGGTAGCTCCTTGATCTCCTTCAGGTCCAGGAGGTCCAAAGTCTCCAGGAGGACCACGATTGCCCTTACGAGGTATGGGTTGTTCAGCGTCAGTTCCCTGAATGATTATAATATGAATAGATCATTCTGATATTCTTTTACCTTTTCTCCAGGAGTACCAGGTGTTCCATCATCCCCATTGGGTCCATCCAATCCCATTTTACCTGGTCTACCAGGATTTCCATCTCTACCAGGCGCACCAGATTGTCCTCTTGCTCCTCTCATTCCTCTTGTACCAGGTCTTCCTTGTGGTCCCTTTTCTCCTTTAGGACCAGGTTTACATGTGATACATCCGTTGAATGGAGCATTCGTTGAATCCTTAGCATCTTCTCCATCTTTACCATCTCTACCATCAAGACCATCAGGACCATCATTACCGGGATCTCCAGCAGGTCCAGCTGGTCCAGCAGGGCAACCTCCTGATCCATGTTCATCATCTGTCTTTCCATTACCAGAATTACATTGGCACAATGAAGATACGGCAACTTGAGGGGCAGGGGCTTGAACTCCTTGGGCTTCGTATCCACCATATTGTTCTCTTCTCTTACGTGTTGAAGGACTTCCAGCACCCAAATGAAGCATTTCATTCCATAGATCATTTGATGATGTCTATAATCATAATGATTAATGGAAAGATTAGATAAGGGATCATTTCATAATTTAACTATTTCAAATATTTTCACAAACAATAAGATATAGTTCACTCACAGAAAATTCCCTAGCTAAGGACCCCATGGGAATTATTCTCTTATATATCAGGGAAAATTTTCCCTAAAAACAATTCACTTACATATTAGGGAATTATTCCCATGGGGTCCTTAGCTAGGGATTTTTGTGAGTGTTCATAAATATTAATGATAAACGTAAAGAATAAAGATGATAACATACTCTGAAAACTCCCATCTCTTGATCTAATTCATTCCATATAGAAGTGACATCAGTATAGATAGAATAGATAGCATAAAGAGATACAAGTAGGGTACCAGATGATAGAAGGAGGGCTCCTCCTGTAGCCCTTAACACTCCCATTGAATGAGGAGAGGCTAATAGAAGGGTTAATGAGCCTATTCTATTCAATTCATACTACTCTTATATACTACACTCAACTAGTAATACCAGTTCTCTATCAACCTCATATCCATCCTTCCATCCTTTCTTCTTCAATGTGATAAGCAATGATAACAGAAATAAGATCAATTCATTCTTTATCATTCATTATTATCAAGACAAATCTATTTAAGCTCTTCTCCATCCATTTGAAGTAGTATCAACATCAGAACGAGCAGGGCACTTACAGTACTGAAATCAATCAATATTAAAGATCAAAGATCAATATATGAATAGACGAAGTTCGTTTTGTGTGAATAGTGAATGATTGAATATTCTCACTTTCTCAATGCACTTTAATCTCTTTTTTCCCTTTCACTCACTCTATCCATTCTCTCCCCCTTCGGCTTTTCTTTATTCTCTTCTTCATCTTCTCTTTCAATGAACTAATTGTAGTAGATATCTCAATAAACTCGATATGGCTATTCGAACGAATTCATTGAAAGAAGGCATTTCTTCTTAATCTCATTCATCTAATTTGTTAATTCAATCATCTCAATTAATCTTCTCTCTCATCAATAGATCAATCAATATATTCATACCGTAGCATCCTTTCCGGGAGCTCCAACAGGTCCTTGAGGTCCTTCATCTCCATCTGCTCCTGCAGCTCCAGTGTATCCTGGCTGTCCAGGCTCTCCAACTGGTCCTTGGGGTCCAGGATAAGCAGTTCTTCCTTGAGCTCCAGCAGGTCCTTCTTCTCCTTGAGGTCCAGGAGCTCCTTTAGGTCCTTGTCTTCCAATAGGCTTCTCTCCATCATGACCTCTCTCACCAGTATCTCCAACCTTTCCATCAGCACCAGGAGCTCCAGTAGGTCCCATAGATCCAGGAAGTCCAGGATTTCCATCTCTACCAGGCATACCATGAGCTCCCTTAGCTCCTCTCATTCCTCTCATTCCAATCTTTCCACTTGATCCAGGAGGTCCAGGAGGTCCTTGAGGACAACGGAAGCAACCTTCAGTTGCAGCTTGTTCGAATGGTTCAGCATCGAGACCATCTACTCCATCCTTTCCTCCAATTCCAGGCTGAAACAGAAATGATTATGAAACTTTAATGGAATGTTTTAGGATATCTTTAGGGGTATTTAAGCATGATAAGATTTGAAAATAAACGTACAAGTCCATCATTTCCGACGACTCCAATAGGTCCAGGAGGTCCAGGAGGGCAAGTGTTCTCTGTATTACAATGACACTTTGATCCACCATTGATTGAGTTTCCACCGAATAGAGGAGGATTAGATCCAGGGAATGGATTTGAATTAGAGTTTGATCCTCCAAATGGATTGGGTTCAGAATTAGTTCCAACAGCTCCATATCCACCATATTGAGATTGTCTTCTTTGCCTATTTGATACTGTTCCTGCTCCTAATTTAACCATATCTCTCCATGAATCCTCTGTTAAACTCTGAATAAACTATCATTAGAATGAACCAATTGATCTATGGAATATCCACTTTTACGTGCAATTTGTTCAATTTCCGTTTGATCTTATAGAAATTGAGAAAAGATCCATAGTTAGGGAATTTTAATCTCTTTCACAAGGGATGGTTTTTATCTCCTCTTCGCTTTATGAAATGGTAATACCATCACCAGATTCAGTTTTTGATGCTCAATAGGAAAAATATTCCATATTGTGTTATCCTAGTGTCTAATCGACCTGAGATTCATGAAAATCTATATTGAAATTTAACGTATTTTTTTAACAAAGCATTCGAATGGTGTTATGGACTTCCATATTAGTTTACTCTCAAACTAATACACTTCATATTTAGATGTTTATGAGTTTGAGAATACTCTTTTTGTTATTAAAAATAATCACAATGTACGATGGGAGTGTTATTGTCCCATGCCCAGTTGGTAGCCTAATTCGCTCTAAAAAGGTTCAATACATTTTTTCTTATTATTATGCTAGTGTGCTGGATCAAAATTATAATCTTCAAAATTATCAGTGATGACCTTTTCGACTAGACTATCAGTGAAAAAAATACTAAATTACTAAACTGATTTTATGGAAACTAGGGCCGATTAGACACTTTTTATAAAAAGAATCGTAATGAGCATCGAAAAGTGATTGTAGTGATGATATTGACATCTCATAAGAATGGAAGACAACATTACACATTAGTAAAGTAAATATAAATACAGAACAGTAAAATTACCTTGAACAATCCAATTTCATTATCCATTTCAATCCACATATCAGATACATCAGAGTAAATGGAAGCAATTGCACCAAGACATAATAGTAGTGTTGAACCACTAACTATTATACCAAATGAAGTAATAGCTTGAACACCCATTGTGAAGATGATACAAATGGACTATTCAATTGTCTCATTCCTTCGTCCTTTTATCCTGTCTTTCAAAAAGAGTTCACTCCTCCCTTTTCCCATCTCCCTCATCTATCTCTCTCATCTCTCCTCTATCTAATGTCTCCATTCTGTCTCGATTCAAATTAGAAGAAGAACATCTAATAAATAAACGAATGAACAAGGAGGTCTAACACGAATACTTGTTTATATTATGATTATATTTGAATAGAGACACTTTCATAGACACTTCATCATTGAATAATTGGTTTCAGATATCGGATCTATTCATTTGTTGTCTATCTACTATTCGATCTCAATAGTTCTTACATATCATTAGTCTAAACTACTATCTTTAGTTACTAAAATGCCTTATCATTGTCCAATCTTCATTTTCTATTCAGACGTTAAAGATTACTTTGTAGTACATTTCATGTTTTCTCATTAAAATATTTTTAATTCCATTGATTATTGAAAGAATAAAGGATAAAAGAGTAATTAGTGAATATCCTCCGTGATGGATATCTCCAATCCCTTTAATGGTCCTTTTCTCATGTATCAAATGATACTCTCATAGTATAAATCATGAATGAATGAATGAGATCAAGTATATCATGGGAATGATTTCATTGAAACAAATTGAAGATAAGATACAATGTTCACCTTATCGAAGATGATAATCATTCATTGTTTCCATAATTGGATAATGAGGATAAAACAAAGAAAGTCTAATAGTACATGATGATATAATAGATGGAATGAGGGATTAGTCATTCATTTGAAGGATGAAAGACAAGTTCTTTATGTACAAGGGCAAATATAGGGAATGGATACATTTAACGGTCTCTTACTGCTTAGAGAACATCTATTGACCTTACATGCCAATGTTTATGAATCACAAAGAGTGATCCAGGAACTATTAGATGATACGAATACTAAAGATAAAGGTACAACCCGTTACTCAAAGCACACGAAATCCTGCAGGTGATCACTAGGGCAGTGATCATTCAAGGTCAATTCAGTCCTGACAATGAGGGCCTAATCTCTTCTTCGGATCTAATTTACGAATAAATGTTATAGAACGCTGAATGCAGAATGACACGAATGCATACTTTTACATTTGATGTTGAGACAATTGAAATAAATGGATAATAGTTAGTCCCTGAATGTATCTATTAGTCAAGATTATTCATACTTAGAATGGAATATCTCTCAGACTTCATTATGATGACTTCCGATGTACATATCCGGATATGAACATCCGAGTAGTCTCAGTCTCCCTTTACCTCCCTCTCTCTCCCTCTGCTTCTCCTTCTCCCTCTCCCTCTCCTTCTCCCTCTCCTTCTCTCTTCACGCTATTCATCTTATATATACATACTTCTACAACATCATTAACTATCTCTAATCTACAGTAATGTATGGTTTAGTCATCGATGGTGTCAAATACATGATCAAAGAGAATTTTGGAAATGAAGTATTACATCAGGTAATCTAAAGAACTTCTTATGATTACCATTCATAATCATTTTCCCATTAATCACAAGAGCTGTTCATCTCTAATGATCAATCACTTTTTGCCTCCCTCTCCCTCTCTCCCTCTCTCTCTATCTCTCTCTCCCCTCCTCTCCGTTTCTCCCTTCCGAACTCCTTAAAGGGGCGATTAGAATGGATATCATCGTTCTCGGCTATGGGAAACGTATGAATTAGAGCGGAGAACAAGATAATGAATGGATGCATGAGTGATAGAGGGAGAGGGAGAGGGAGAGAGAGGGAGAGAAAGGGAGAGGGAGGAAGAGAGATGGAGGAAGAGGGAGAGGGAGGGAGAGGGAGAGGAATGATATTAGAATGGAACATATTGAGGTACAATAGAATATTCATTCTTCTTTCTTCATTCATTTCATTAATCGAATCATTTAATGGATGAATACATATATGAGATGTTTATTCCTTACATGATCCACTATGACACAATTCAAATCCCTCTCCCTCTCCCTCTCCCTCTCCCTCTCCCTCTCCCTCTCCCTCTCCCTCTCCCTCTCCCTCTCCCTCTCCCTCTCCCTCTCCCTCTCCCTCTCCCTCTCCCTCTCCCTCTCCCTCTCCCTCTCCCTCTCCCTCTCCCTCTCCCTCTCCCTCTCCCTCTCCCTCTCCCTCTCCCTCTCCCTCTCCCACTCAATCAGCTTCCGCTTAGGTACTCACAATAACAGATATATCGGAGAAAGAGATCTCAACACATGATCAATATGGAGAACATATTGTACCCAATCTATTGAAGGTCCTCGAGGGAAATAAAGTATACTGTAGAGTGATTTATTGATTGATTATAGGCTACGAGTGAATTGACTGAACAAACTATTGATCAAATTGGAATTCTAGCAGGTATATACAAAGATATTATATTCTTTTGAATTCTCAAATACATCGAAAGATAAAAGGAAACGTCTGTTGATTGATAGATCTGTAATTGAAACTTTTGATTGAATTCTAATGAACACATTTATCTTATAATAATTGATTGATTGAATGAATGAATAGGTCGATTCTTCGTTCGATTCTTAATCTGTCACGGATACGGAGATCTTATGAATGTTATGGGAAGAAGTTTTAGTGATTTTCTCAAAGGACTTGATAATATTCATGAATACTTTAGATTCAGGTTCATATTAAAGATCATTATTGATCTTTGATCTTTCATTTATAGTTATCCTAAGATAAAGCCTCCATCATTTTATTGTTCGATGGAGAATGAAAATGGATTGATATTACATTATAGAAGTAGAAGAAAGGTTGATAACCTGTAAACATGAACATTTATTAATTATTGATTGATTGAGGGGTTCATTGCATATGTAATGGGACAATTGATTGAATTGGCCAAAGTTTTCTATAATATTGAATTAGGAGCTCAAGTGAGGTTTATATTACTTATAATATCAATAGAGATTCATTTCTATCAAATATCTCTTATGCAGTCATAGCTTTCTTGTATAACAGGTGTAAAGAAAAGATAAATAAATAAGAAGACGAAAAGAATAATAGTAATAATGATTGTTTTAAGGTAACAAAGATGAAAGAAAAAGGAAGATTCACTTTTGTTACCATTAGACTAAGATTTGATAATACTGCTGTAGGAGTCGATATGAAATTAAGAGAAAGAGTACAGGTAAACTAATCAATTATAGATTATTGATTGATTAGATTATTGATTGATTACAGAATTTGAATGAATTCTTACCAGTGGATACTATATCATTCTTAAGAATGTTTCCATTCTATATGGCATTTGATAAGAAGCTAAAAGTGAGTAAATTGATTAGATCAATCAATAATATGAACTATTGATTAGATAATCTCATGCGGTGATGGAATACTTAATCTAATGCCTAATCTAATTGGAGAATTAGTCCCTGAACAATTTGATTTACAACGTCCATGTATTAAGTTTACAGCTGAAGGGGTAAAGATATTGATTGATTGGATAATATTTATTGATATAGTATTGATTGATATAATATTAACAGTGTTTGACTCATCACAATTGTAACTTTCAATTGGAATCATTTAATCCTGTATATCGAAGACAGAATAAGGTAAAAATACTCTATCTTCTCATCTTTCTTTTTTTTCAAATTTCTAATCAATAAAATGTTTAGTCAATAACACTAAAGATCAATGATATAACTGAAGATCATGTACATGATGTTGAATCAGCTGAGAGAATTCGTGATGATAATGGTGATCATTCAATATCAATCAATACTATTAATTATCGATTGATTCAGAACCTTTATCATATGTTCTTCTTAGAGGACCTATTGTATTTCTTAAGAATTGCGACACTTTTCTTCTATTAGCTACTTGTGTGTAAGTAAATCGATTTATTTTACAGTAATCAATCAATAATCAGGGTTGACTCACTTGATTCAATGTTCCGTATGGGACTCTATCTCAATGATTACGGTGATGCTGATTGTAATCGGTTAGAATAATCAATAATTGTGTATCGATGTAATAATATATTAAGGGAGATTATCATGGCATCCATACAGAAAAGTGATACATTGAAGAATTTATTGAATGAAGAGAAGAAGAGAAGTCGAGTATGATACATGTATTATGTTTTTCAAAACCCAAAAAACAAAATATATGAAAAAAACTGAAAAAAAATCATGAAAAAAGAACACTGCACTATTAGTGCATGGTACAGAAGTGTATATCAGGGATGTGCGGGAAAAATTTGGGAAAAATTCAGAAGACGAAAAATTTTTATTTCGAAGAATTCGAAAAAAATCAAATGGGGTGTTATGCGGCTCTTTGTTGTTGTGATGTATTTTGAAAAGGCTATAGTATGAAAAGTCTTCTGCACTTTTCTTTTGTGTTCATGGCCTATATTCTTTCTCAGGTGTTAACATCAATGACAAAAGAGATAAGAGATGCAAAAAAGAAAGCTCGTGCTCTCTTAATACAAATGATGCCTGCTGAAGTAGCTAATACTATGTTGAAGACTGGAAGAGTTGATCATTGTCAAGTATATAATATAGATACATTCAATCAATAATCTTCATATTTAAGGCCTTCAACTGTGTCACTATCGCTTTTATCAAGGTAATCAATCAATAAATCAATATAATAAATCAATAATTATAGGTTTGTGACTTCCTCGATATAAGTGCATCAGTTTCTGCAGCAGATGTTGTTGGCTTACTTAATAGGTTAGAATAATGTATATTATAAATAAATAATTATTTCCTTTAAGTGTATTCTCAATGCTCGATGAGATTGTCGACCTTCATGGATGTTATAAGGTTCATTCCATTACTGAAATATAATAAATAATATATGAATAGGTTGAAACGATAGGAGAATCGTATATGATATCTTCTGGTGTTCCATATGCAAATGAATATGATTCAGAAGTTATTGCTGACACTTGTATTCATATGATCACGAAGGTTTATATTTCTATCTTCATTCATTCATTTCAATTTGTACTTTCAGTTGAAATCTTCAGCACTTACAGCAGGGACTATCACAGTTAAGATCAAAATCGGTTTGTCTCATCATCATCATTTTAATATTCTTTGACTATGATAGGTGGATATAGTGGTCCATGTGTGGGAGGAGTTGTGGGTAATCGAACCCCTCGATATTGTCTGTTTGGTGATACTGTTAATTGTGCCTCACGAATGGAAAGTCATAATAAAAGTGTTAGTTTATATCTAAATAATATAAGTGAAAATATTCTATTTAGCCGATGACAATTCAAATTGGTCAGACAATGAAGGAGAAATTAGAAAAGCAAACGAAGAATGCATTCAAAATAAAGAGCAGAGGAAGTATAAAGTTCAAGGTTTTCAATAATAAAAATTATTGATTTAAATACGACAATTTAAGGGAAAAGGTGAAATGCCAGCTTATGAAGTAGTAGGAAAGAGTGGAAGGCCTAGATATATCAAATATCCACCTATTAAGGTAAATCATTATAGTGTTATCTATAATATTGATTAATTTAAGCATGAAATTGAACGTCCAGAATCGGAACAAACAGAGAAAGATGAATATTTATCAGATGATCATTCAAGAAGTAATCTATTGAGTCGAATGAGTATTACGTATGTTCCATTAACATCTTTCAATTATAGAGGAAAGAGACGATTAACGAGAGTTAGTCATCTAAAAGAGTAGTTGAAGGCGTTTCTATCAATGAAAATACATTTATATATAAGAAGATGAATTAGTTTATTTGGTTTGACTGAGAGTAAGTCATAAGAGATATGGAAGAACCATCATGGTAGGTATCCATTGCATGTATAGAATCATTTAGTAGTCAACATCTATCTATTCCTCTTCCTCTCTATATAGTATTGATTATTCTTTATAGTGAAGCAGAATCTCGTTGTTCATCTCCTACTGGAAGTATTAGATCACAAAACTATATTAATTCACTCAATAAGGTATATTATTCACTTTATTCATAAATCGATAATTCACCTTTTTTTCAGTCGTTAACTCTTGATTCAGTGTCTCCTGATCTACCGAAACCGTACGTCTGAATAATTTGATTATAAAATAATGAATGATATAATCAGAATCAAAAAGGATAAGACAACGAAAGAAAAGTTAGAAGAAGAAGAAGTTGATGAGAATATTTATGAAGAAGTGAATGAAATAATTGAATCAAAAGAAGAGGAAGAAAGAGTACATAATATAGAAGAAGAAGAGGACAACGAAGAGGTTTATTCATCTATTCAATTTTAAAGAGATATTTCAACTTGGAAAAATACAACAAAAACTTTTAATTTTAGACATTTTTGATTTTTTGATTGAACGAATCTGCTGACAATGAGTTGTTTGTCTTTTTTCAGTACTGTGATCTTTTGGTTTATTTTCGTTTCATACCCAAAAAAAAACCTTGGTATTTTTAAATACCAAGGTTTTCTAATGTTTTTTTTTTAATTTTTCAAGTCTTTCAAATGATATAAGACGAATGAAATAAATATAGTGATGAATCATAGCATTTCATCTATGCTGAATGATTATAATTTGTAATGACAATTATTCAGTTTATCTCTTCGCCTCCTGAAGATAATCCACTCACTCCTAGTAATAACGGTATATTTCTAATGTAAATGAGTTATTTCAATGGAAAACAAATTACTAATCAGATAATCGAATAGAAGATCTTGATACGACATCATTGGCATCAGTTGAATTACCATATACTTCACCAAGAGATATACATCAAAGTGATCAAATAACAACTCCTGTCACTTCTCCCATAGTCAACTCTCCACTTGGTTTATTCCTCTTTTCATATTTCATGAAATTTCGATTGATTTGAGGAATCGAAGAGGATCGTAATTCAATATCTGGAAGAAATTCAATGGAAAGTCCGAAGAATGTCACTCAAGAAGCTGAGAATCATCCTGTTGCTAAGGTTTGGTATCTTTTAATTCATAAGAACCAAGATATTTAAAGGGAGCATAACCTCTCTCAATGGCCTCTTCATTGCGCACACTATTTCTCTGTTCTCTAACAACGAGAAAGCATTGCGCACCGAAGAGACCATTGAGAGAGGTTACACTCTCTTTAAATGTTTCAAATTGAAAATAAAACTAGTGAATCAAAAAAATTAAAACTATTATATTAAGCATTCTTTTATTTTTATTTTTTAACAATAATTCAAATAGTTTATCAAAAATTTTCTGAAATCATGAAATGTGTGTAATATGCATGTACTTTGGTATTTCAAAACTTAAAGTGTACTTATAATTTCCACTTGAAGTATGTAGATTGGTAAGTCTACTGCAAGTGGTGTATATACTGAAATACATTTCATCAAATGTTCTTTCACTTGAATTAGACTTAAGTAAACTTCAAGTCATTGACGTATTTTAAGTAGAAGTTTTGAAATACAAGAGTAATCTAAAACTGATATGAGAAGTGAAAGATCAAACAAAAATTTTAAAATATTCAGAAAACGAATGATTTTTATGAGAATTTTGTTGCATTCAAAAGCAGTAAAATGCCTAGAGTCATAGAGATAATCAGAGAGTATGGTTAATATACCATTGAATGACCTACATGAAGACGTACCTTTTTCTCATTCAGAAAAAACATCGATGTGAGAGAATTTTTCCTTGCAATATATATCATACACAGAAACAATTAAATATGACTAATTAAGGTACCAGAAGAGTTGAGTGTTCCAGTGGCGACAGAGAATGTTCATCATGGTCATCATTCAGAAGAAGAAGAAGAGGATGATGATGAACTATTCAATCATCATTCACATAAAAATGATGAGAAGAATAAACATGTTAGTTATAATGAAAGGTTCAAAAGATACGAAAAGAAGAAGTACTCTCCTAGTTTAATACACTCTCTCTCGCATACTTTTCTTCTTCTTTTCGCAGATTTTGAATTGTACAGAATAGATTTAATTAATGTAATGAATACGATTATTTTAGTCTCGATCAAAGTCTAACAGAAAGTTATATGGAAATCCATTCGAGAAAGAACAAAGAAAACGGTTTATTTTATTATTATTTACTATAATATTATGTCCAATTCTCATTTCTGATCATTCAGTGAATTTCATCAACAAAGAAGCAAAGATAAGTGTAAATGTGATGAAATTCGTCGTGATGGCACTCTCAAGACCAAAGTTTGCTCTATAATGTGACCTAATTGAACTACCGTATCCAACTACCGTACCCTAATCTTATTCATATTCTATTCTTATTTGTCTGTAGCGTCTTCAATATATACATCATTTTATTTGATCTTATAGACATATTAAAACATAATCGACAAAGAATGAAATGGCATGTGTGAGAGAAGAAAAAAGCCCGTTATTGATTGAAATTGATTAAAGAGATTAATCGATTGATTGAATGAGTATCTAGAGGGAGGAGAGGGGACAAGAGGCAGTGGGAGGAGATGGAAAGGAAGAGGGAGAGGGGAAAGGATAGACTTATCATAAATGAATAAGACTATATATACCTTGTAATGATTCATATGACTAGTTTGTATAATTGAGAAAGATAATGAATATAAAGACTATCTAAGATGATACTACCAATGAATAATATCAACTATTCACACCAATTACTTAATATCAATTTCTAATATTATTAGATTATCCTTTTTTTCAATTCGCCAAAACATAATTCCCGTATAGGTAAGATTAAACAATAGATAATGCAGGAGATGGTAATGAATGATTATTGAATGAACTTATTCTTCTACATTCATTATCTTCTTCTTCTTCATCTTCTTCCATATCTTCATTATCAATAGCATCACATATAGATGGATTATAATAGAAGAATGCGAATGAATATTCGATATTTCTAATCTCAACTGTCATATCAATATATCCTTAATATAATGAAATGAATATAATGAGTCTATGAATAGATTGATCACCTTGAGATGGTTCAACAACAAAATCAGTCTTTGCTCCATATGGAGAGATTCTTTTTAATGTCTCTTCCATTCCCATTATAAGAGATTGACGAGAGAACGAATCATCATCTGTATATTCCATTGAACAGAAGGAGATCTGAATGAATGAGAGGTAGAGAGAGGGAGAGAGGGAGAGGCAGAGGGAGAGGGAGAGGTAGAGGGAGACGGAGAGGGAGAGGGAGAACGTTTCGATAAAAGAATACGGTAGTATTCAAATATTAAAGAAATTTGGTACTCATAAAATGATATGTTTCATAGTTATAACGATAGATTGATCGAGAGAATGAATACCTGTATGTATAATTTGAATGGAATATTAGATAGATTATATAGAGCAAATGCAAGATCTTCAGTAGGACAACGAAGAGGTTCATTCTAAATGATGAAGATTAAGAAGAGATCAAAAGATCAAAGATCAAACCTTAATAGAATCAAACATAACATCAATATGAAGTGAAATAGTATCTAGTTTAGGTGTAATAGATGGTCCTATTAATGAAAATAAACGAGAAGAAAAACCTCCATGAGTATATGGAGAGATATCTGAAGAAAAATCATTATGGTTGATTACGGTATTTAAGGATAGATACGGTAGGAGGATTATGAAAGGTTACGGTAGTTCAAAGTATGGGATTACGGTATTCAAACTGAATACAGTACCTTTAAAAGATGTGAAAGTATCGATTGATTGGGACGGTTTTTGGTTAGATTCTTTGACTAGAAGAGTCAATTCCTTTAATTGATCCTTACACGTGGATATCACTTTTGAAAGATTCTTCTCACTAGAATAAAAGATATTATTGATTGATAGACTACAGTATGAAGGGGGCGGAGCTTACTTGAATTGTCTTTTTAGTTTCTTTCCACTTGAATCAATCATCCAACACTCATTTTGATCATCTGACACCTTCAATCAATCAATAAATCAATCAATAATCAATAAATGACTAGACCAATCTAAGAATCTCTCTATTTCATCTCTCTAAATCTCAATCCATTTCTCATACCTGAATAGTGTCATAAAAGTTGAAGACGGACAATAATGCACATTTAGATCGTTCGAATGCTCCCTGCAATATATATCTCATCATTACAGTTATATGCGAATCTCTCCCTCTCCCTCTCCCTCTCCCCCCTCTCCCTCTCCTTCTCCCCCTCTCCCTCTCCCTCTCCCCCTCTCCCTCTCCCTCTCCCTCTCCCCCTCTCTCTCTCCCTCTCCATCTCCTTCTCTTCCCCTCTTCCTCCATCCATCTACCTCCACTTCTACCTCTCATTCTTCCTCTACATCTTACTTTTTATCCACTTGTTTATATCTCTCCACAACATCAATTAATCTACAGTTAGACCTCATATTATGGATATAGATGAGAAAGAGTAATCACAACCAATTATACCATACTATAAGTTATGCATCATTGAATATAAATGAGAATGCAAGGTGAGAAGAGGATAGAGGGAGAGGGAGAGAAGGGAGAGGGAGAGAAGGGAGAGGGAGAGAAGGGAGCAATCCTAGAGGTATAGTTCAATCAAATATTCAGATAGATCGAGTCGATGAATGATTGACAGAAGGAAAGTTGTTAATTCATAATGAAGATGAAGATTTATATAAGTTTATGAATATTACAAATATTCTATCTATGATTTCTATGTCTATCATTTCTTGTTCGTGTTGAAGTAAGTGGTCGTCTATTCTTTCCCCCCTCCCTTCTCTTCCTCGGCAAGTTTCCCTGCCAAGCAGGAGTGGTGGCAGTGTAGACCAAGAAGATAGCTCCCTCCCTACTGGATACCGTCCTCTACCTCTACCAGTAAAAAGTCTTCTATCCCGCAAAGCAATCATACTTCAATGCAACGCACGGACCACCAGCAGGGATGCCATTCACGCCAAAGCTCTCAATTCTTCAACACAACCCCGAACCCCTTCGGGGGAGATTCCCTATTGACCTCTTGACAAAACGTGTTTAAATCAAAAATGTCTATGATTAACCATTGTTGATCCATACTATTATATCTATATTAGATATAAAACGTCATGTTTAAAAGGGAAAGAAAATGAGGGTAGAATAAGTTTGAAATGACAAGATTTTCTCTTATTTTGAAGAGAGTTTAATTGAATAATGAATGATTGATACCTGTAGTGAGAGTGAATCCTCATATGATAGATATGAATCGATTAGAATGAGAAGTTCATATGGAAGATTATCTAATGACATCTGAAATCATATATGATTACGATACAGAAGGAGATTGAGAGAGAGGGGGGAGGGAGAGGGAGAGGGAGAGGGAGAAAGGGGAATAGATAGGAGGTGAAGGTGTGATAGAAGAGAATGGATACCTCTTCGGTCTATGCCAAATGTGAGGACATAAAGGAAAGTAAATGGGCGGAAGATAGTGAGAGAGGAAGAGGGAGAGGGAGGGAGAGGGAGGGAGAGGGAGGGAGAGGGAGGGAGAGGGAGGGAGAGGGAGGGAGAGGGAGGGAGAGGGAGAGGGAGAAGTAGAAGAGAGGAGGGAGAGGGAGAGGGATAAAGAGAGGTAGAGGGAGAGTCTCGAAAACAATTGCACAAACATTAAATCATGCTCGAAATCGGCCATTTTATAACTGTGATTTGAATGTGAAAGTGAAGTATATGAATGAGATAGAATGGAGAGGGAGAGGGAGAGAAGGAGAGGGAGAGAAGGAGAGGGAGAGAAGGAGAGGGAGAGAAGGAGAGGGAGAGAAGGAGAGGGAGGGAAGGAGAGGGAGAGAAGGAGAGGGAGAGAAGGAGAGGGAGAGAAGGAGAGGGAGGGAAGGAGAGGGAGAGAAGGAGAGGGAGAGAAGGAGAGGGAGAGAAGGAGAGGGAGGGAAGGAGAGGGAGAGAAGGAGAGGGAGAGAAGGAGAGGGAGAGAAGGAGAGGGAGGGAAGGAGAGGGAGAGAAGGAGAGGGAGAGAAGGAGAGGGAGAGAAGGAGAGGGAGGGAAGGAGAGGGAGAGAAGGAGAGGGAGAGAAGGAGAGGGAGAGAAGGAGAGGTAGAGGTAGAGGGAGAGGTAGAGGTAGAAGGGAATGAATGGTTAGATATGAACTAGTACATATAAGATGAGGTCAATTGTAATATATACTTCATGACATATCTATATTTAAGACTCTAGAGAGATAGTTCATCTAGGACCTCTCACCACCTTTTCTACTTCTCTCAATCCACCTCTACCTATCCTCTCCCACTGGCTCTCCCTCTGTCTCTACCTCTACCTCTAGCTCTCCGTCCCCTCTCCCTCTCCCCTCTCCTTTTCCTTCACAGAGTCTCATCAAAATACATGACCAAAATCTCTTAGATGTGAAATGGCATATATTATCTTTTCTGAGTGGATGAATCTATTCCCCTTTTCCCTCTTCCTTTCGTTACCTGGGAAGTGACACATTAGACATTGTACATCATTATGAGATATAAATGAGATAGAAGACTATTCACAAAGGGAGAGGGAGAGAGGGAGAGGGAGAGGGAGAGAAGGAGAGGGAGAGGGAGAGAGGAAAGGGAGAGGGAGAGAAGGAGAAGGAGGGATTACGGTAGGGTAATCAATATAAAGAGGAGTCGTATAATAACATGTGAGCGGAAGCTGATAAGAGAAAGAGATAGAGTAGATTAGAGAGAGAAGAGAAGGAGAGAGGGAGGAGAGGTTAGGAAGAGGGGAATAAAAAGGAGGGATTATGTTTGATAAGGATGAATGAGAGAATATGAGATGATGATCAAAGGAGCGAAGGGAATGAATAGGTGTGAATAGAGAAATAGTGTGAAGAGTAATGGAGATGGGAAGAGATTGAGAGAGATTAAAGGAATACTATAGATATAGATATAATAAATTTATCTGACCTCGGATGGTATTTTAAGATTCATAATTAAATGTTTAAAAAATGTGATATACTCAGGAGGTAAGAAAGAAGGCTGCGATTGCTTGATCGTAGCATACAATACTTATGATTTACGAATATGAGACTTAAATACATTGGTACGATGGGTTCAAATAGCACTATTGCCAAGATTAGTCCATTTTTGCACAATACTATTTGTCAAAACGATGACTTTTTTGAATGTGATCTATGAGTTTTTAAATATACTATAATAATCAACAGATGATTTCATATTTGCAATATCAATACATAAGATGATAGATTTCTATAATACGTATACATACAGTTACTAGACATTAAAGAAGAATCTCTCACACTATACGATTCATTGACTAATATGTACTATTGAGTGAGAAGATACAAATATCGATCAATAGATACAGTTGATCTTATCACGATATATAAGGTATACGGTAATGAGTCGGAAATGGATTGATTGAGTAGATAGAGGAAGGATATAGATGGAGTAGATTGATTAGTTTGAAGAAGACCTAATCCCTTAATGACTACAACGATTACGATAACGATTATAGGAAAGATGATGAGAGGTACAGAGAGGGAGAGGGAGAGGAAAAGGAAGAAGGAGAAGGAGATGGAGAGAGTTAGAAGTGGCGGCAACAGAATGAATAGATGAATGGTCAAAAGGTGAAAAAGAGTGACAAAAAAGATGTGTTGAAGTTGAAAGTAACAAAAGAAGTAATGGAAGAAGTAAATGATGATGAAGGAGAAGAGAAGAGACATGGACATCATTCATTCTATACATCAAATATTTATTTAACCATATTATTTAAAGTGAATTGAATATATATTGAAACATAAATGAAGAATAATTCCTATATATCCTTTCGTATTGATTGAATATGATAAGAAAGTTGTATGACGACTGGATTATATCTATCTATGGCTTATCAGATTACGGTCGATAGAAAAGATTAGGAGAGAGGGAGAGGGAGAGAGTTAGAAAGGGAGAGAGGGAGAGGGAGAGGGAGAAGGAGGAGTAGAGAGGAAGAGGGAGAGAGGGGGAAGGAGAGAGGAAGAGGGAGTAGGAGTGTTAGAGACCATATGAAGGTAGTGGAAAGAGTATATAGAAGTGACTAGTATAATTTGTTTCCACATGATTTCTCTTGTGGAAGTAAATGAATGAATAGAATGAATAGAAGAAGAAAGAGGAAAGGATTGACCTGGAAGAAGAATCAGATGAAGATGAAGAAGAAGATCATATTACAAGATCAGAACTATAGATGACAGATTACAAAAGATACCCTTCCTTCCTTCATCTCAGATCAATCCTAGATTTACTCCTCCCTCTACCTCTCCCCTTCTCCCTCTCCCTCTCCCTCTCCCTCTCTCTCGTTCCTTCAAATCATTTCTCGTATGTCCTTCTGACAGTCAAGATAGGATGGGATAATGACAAATTATAAGTTTATGAGAATAGATGATAGGTATTGTATTTGAATGAAATATTGAATAGAAAATGAATCTGAGTCAATGAATATGAGAGAGATAATGGAGACAAAACGAATGGAGATATAAGAAGGACTAATAGATTGAGATAATTGTAATGAAAGAGAATGAATAAAGAGAAGAAGAGTAATTAGGATGGAAAAGCTTACCCCAGGTGGTATGTAGATAAAGAAACACCGATGGGAACAGGAGGAACCAAGGAGGGAGGAGAGAGGGAGAGAGAGGGAGAGAGGGAGAGGGAGAGGGAGAGAGGGAGAGGAGAGGTAGAAGGAGAGGTAGAGAGGGAGAGGAGAGGTAGAAGGAGAGGTAGAGAGGGAGAGGAGAGGTAGAAGGAGAGGGAGAGAGGGAGAGGAGAGGTAGAAGGAGAGGGAGAGAGGGAGAGGAGAGGTAGAAGGAGAGGGAGAGAGGGAGAGGAGAGGTAGAAGGAGAGGGAGAGAGGGAGAAAGGGAGAGGGAGAGATAGGGTCATTGAAGGTATTGCGCGGTCATAGATCCTAAAGATGTCATCGCTAACTCGAGAAAGAATAAAGGAAGTAGTGGATGTGTGATGAATCACAAATAATACTCAGAGATTACGGTAGATTTATGATAGAGGAAGTGAAAGATCAAAGATCAATGATGATAGGGAAAATAAGTTAAAAGAGAGATCAAAGATCACGGATGAAAATTGAGAAGGAAGCACCAACAATTATCTATCACTTCCCTTTAGAACTGGGCTGGTTGATTGAAAAATTTTACATTTCGATATTGGAAATCTCTGTGTTTTCAAGAGGAAATCGAGTATTTCGGAAAGCTGATATTCGAAAGGGAAAAGGTTGTATGTATTTGTATGGTAGGATGGAATATGATTCATTCATAAGACTCTAATTCACTATTGATCCTTGTATTACTGTAATTTGATTTTTCACCAAATTCAAATGGGGACTGATATGATGATCTGTATGATCTGTAGTGATCATCGATAGAAAAGATCTTCAAATTATGTGTACTATCTCTACACTCCATCGACATCGGAACATTTGAGGGATAAACTTTGTGCAAGGCGATGGAGGATGTCGGTTGGCTTTTTTACCGGATAGGAGGTGATAGAGAATGACGTCAGGATTAGGTAGGGGACAAAATTGTGCGGTTCTCTCATCTGAATGACTGAGAGAACTGTTGGATAGGATGAATCCATTCCTATCATATTTTAGTACATTGGAGATTGGGAATAGAAGGAGGGAATAAATAAAAAAGCGAATGAAGTTTGGAGCCAAAATCGAGCGAAAATTTGTGCTAAACCTAATAGATGAAATAGTGGAATGAAGTAGAAGAATTGAATGTGACAATGAAGTCTGGCTAATTGATAGAAGACTAAGAGGAATCAAGGTTGGGAGAGACAATGAATGGAGAGGGAGAGGGAGAGAGGGAGAGAGGGAGAGAGGGAGAGAGGGAGAGAGGGAGAGAGGGAGAGAGGGAGAGAGGGAGAGAGGGAGAGAGGGAGAGAGGGAGAGAGGGAGAGAGGGAGAGAGGGAGAGGGAGAGGGAGACATTCAGAAGGTAGAGGTAGAAAATGATGGTATAAGTGGTCTACAAGTGACAGTATCTATCTATGAGAAGTAAAGGAATTGAAAGAATTCATTGATCATTAATTCATTGTTAAATTCGATCAGTATCACATAGATAATCAATTGAGTCAAAGACACATTCCTCCCTTCATCATTCCATTACGTACTAATTCTTTCTTCTTCATTCTTTTTTTGATTTATTTATTCCTTAATTCATAGTGACTTTAATTAGAAACTCGTGAGATGAACCATCCATATGAACTCATCAGCTTCCGTATCAATTACCATTCTAAATACAGCTACACCGTAATCCATCACGAAACACGTCATCGAAATATGCTTGACGCGAAGGAAATGTCACTGCTTCTGCTTGCGCACTTTTAGCGCGTCACATAGTCTCGAATTTTGTTTACAATTATCTGTGTTTATTTGCAGTGTCATAGTTATTTTATTGATTCCTATTCATAAATTTTGATTAAGATCTTCTGATGAGAAGCAAAAATGACGTCTCTTTTACCCGATGATAGCTATTGTACATCTGAATTGGGTAAATTACTATTCCAAGTGAGTTTGTCTTTATCTGTTCTCTTCTTTGGTTCCCCTATATCTTCCACCTTTCATAATATTTTAGTCAAAGAGTGATTGGGCTGGACGTGCATATGTAGTCGAAGCAAAGGAAACAGCTCAAATAGGAGTTAAGTTCATTGAATATACGATCCTCATTGTGGTGAGTTGTTCTTCTATGTTTCATTGATATTGATTAGCTTGATTGATTAAGATGACTCCTCGTCAATCACTTGATCTCGATGAACGAAGTTTCGTTCTTTTATCACGATTTCGAAATCTGAATCGTCTCCATTCTTCCTTGAGGAAACTTCATCAACAGGTTTGATATGGTACTCCTGTTTATATTATCAACCAATGTTGTGTTGTAGTTGTACCTCAAGAGTCCTTTTCCATCATTTCCTGAAGCTAAATGGATTGGAGGAAATGATGCAGCGACTACTAATGAGAGAAAAGTCAGTTGTACTTAATGTATATCATCGTCTACATTATTCTACTTTCATATTTCCAATCGATCTCATATTGAATCTCTTATCCTGTATTGTCTTCTATCAGAATGAATTGTTTTTAGGCTGCAACGGAGACATTTCTATCATTTATTCTAACTCAAGATGTACTACGAAAGTCTCGACTCCTTCATCAATTCATTGAGGTATTGTTTGTTCTCTTTATAGTTGGACATTGTCCATTTACTCTATTTGTATAGCCGTTCCCTTTTATAATCTCAAACAATGACAATCATAGCCATAATCCCAATCGATATTATTCTACATTAATAATGCACTCATCTTATTTAAACATTATTATGTTGAGAGTGCTGAAGAGAAAGTAGCAGAAGGTCATCTGGTTGATGCATCTACAGTAATCACAAGTGGAACGACTCTCCTTGATCTACCTGATACGTAAGTTCATCTTTAATCAATACTTGTCTACAGTAATCATATAATCGTTGTAGGATCTCGGCTGATGTGGTTCCTGTGATATCACCAGATAATGTAATAGGCAATGCTTAATCCATTTATTTTACTCTAACACCATGCTAATACTAATCACTTTTATTTGTATTTATCAGAATAGTCCTAAATGGAAACAATATAACCTATCAGATATCACAATATCTATCTCACATTGATTTATTGATTTGCTCAATATTTATATTGATTCGTATTCATTACATATCTCGACTGTGGCATAAACGAGTTACTGAGAGAGTAATCAATACATTCATTTCATATGGTATACAATCCGCAATATGAATACTTATCATATCATTTATGCATGCTCATATTGGTTCATATATTATTTGGTTACTGTAATCACTCTCAGTTTATACTTGTATATGGTGCGGTCGAGGTATAGCATCGTATTACTGTAGTCGACTTGGTAAGGATACTGTAACTACTTTAATTGTTGTAGGGGTCGGATTCTCCATCTTCGAATGATTTCCAAATCGATGATATTTCGATAGAATCAGCATTATCAATGCAACGAGGAGGAAAAGGTTTCCTAACGGAATATCTATACAAATTGACCAAGAAAAATGGTTTGTTGTTATAATTCTATCTCTTATTAAGTTGTTCGATAATCTTACTTATTTATCCTTATTTATTGATTGAAATATAAAGTATTCAAAGATGGAATTATAGAAGAACCAGATGAATCATATCTGGTATTAGCTGGTCGTCTTGTCTCAACAGCTCAAATAGCTGAAACAGATGGAGCATATGAAACTGCTTTCTATTCATATAAAGAAGCTGCCAATATACTCATTAAGGTATTTATTAACTTCTCCTTTTATCATTGAATTTATACAAGGGCGTCGACATGGCGGTACCCCCTGTAAAATTAGGGCCTTTCGAAAATTTGTGGAATGCCCCCAGTAAAAAAATTACGTTTAGGCGAAATTTTTGAAAAAAAAGTGAAGGATCCCTGTAAAATTAACCATTTTTCGTTCTGATGCCCCCTGAAAAATCGAGCTTCTTGGAATTTGTATGATTGTTACTATAGGATGATTCAACCCTTTGTTCTTTCCATGCAATCTATAGTAATAGTTTCATTTCTTTCTCTTATTTCTCATGAATGTTCTCTTCTTCTCATTCATTGATTGATTCATCATCCATTCCATTCTAGGGAATGGAATCAGAGAAGTCTCTATCAACTCGTAACGCCGTTCGATTGAAATCAGCCAAATTCATTGAAAGAGCTGAAGTTATCTATAGGAATTACTTGAGATATGATAATGCTCCGTTATTCGATATGGGAAATATGATTAAACCAGTTAGTTTAATCTATTACACATTTTTATTCATCAATGAATGTATTAATAGGATCACGATGAATTCGCTTTTCGATCATCAAATTCAGCATTGAAAGCATTTCGATTCATTGGAGTTCTTCCTGATGTTGAAGCTAAGAAAAGAGTATTTTTAGTTGAAGAAATCGATACTGGTACGGTATAATGGATAGATTAAGTATGATTATCGATTAATTCATAGGTCGTCAATACGTGATGAAATTGATTGAAAGACGAGATGAAGAAGGAGAAGATAGGATATTTTTACCAACAAATGTTCCTCATATGGTATTATTCCCTTCTATATCTATATTTATATTCTATTTCTTATATCAAAGGTTCCTCTCATCAAATTCTTCACTACATCTAACTATGCGATTCTACTTCTCCAATATGTCAAAACAGGACGTCTATGGAGTTTTCTCGTGAGTACCGTATACTTTCTATTCCGAATACCGTATTCTAATTGATCTTTGATCTTTGATCTCTCTTTACAGTGTCGATATCTAGCAGAATCAGAGAAACGATTCGATAATTCAATGAAGAATGAAGCAAATGAAGATTTCGTTGAGAGTTTTGATGAAATGAATGGAAATGAGAATCCATATAGAGGTTGGTTATCTTATTTCATTTAATATTAGTGACAATATTGATATCGTTATCTCCATCACTAATACATGCACTTCTCTGATTTTTTGACCCAGGCAATTTTAATTTGCTATTTTAACTCATTTTTGTTTTTTCTTTTTAACTGTTTTGTTCTCTTAAACTTTTCATTTTCTTTACTCATTAAAAGAACTTTTTATCACGGAAACTCATGATTAAGACTTTGATAATATAAAAAATTCATACTCCGCTGAAATAAATGTTTCGCACAAATGCATTCCACTGCAGGAAACAGCGGAGTAGAATCATTTTACGAATAGCCCTGGTGTTGATATAATAATATGATGATTGTAGGTCGACATACTAGATTCAGTGTATCGGCTGATTGTGAACGATTAGCTCGAATTGAGAATGAAGCTCTAGAAGAGGTTTGTATCAATTCATATATCCTGATCTAATTCATAATATAGATTGAAAGATGAATCTACTGGGGTTATCAATTGTCTTTCTCCATTACAATATCTATCTATTTATAGGCATCATCAGCTCTCGTATGTACAATGGGTGAAGATGCAGCAGAAAGAGATGAACGACCTGAGATGGCTAAGTATATACTCGTGCCATCTGATACTCCTATTGAGAATACGGTAAGTACTTCTCATTATTGATTGATTGATTATTGAATGATGTTCTTTGTAGAGTATAGTGATAGAAGAGGAGGCTCCAGCTCCAGTAGTCATCAATACTATAAGAAATGAAGGAGGAGAAGATGGAGGAATGATGAAGAGGAAGAAATCATCGAATGATTCATCATCTAAAGGTATCATAATCACTCTTATTATGTTATTATTCATTCATATTTATCGAGTTTGATTTGTTCTATTCTGTATTGATTACAGATAATCGATTCATTCCTCTTTCGGAGGCAATTGCGAAATGTCGATTACATTTGAGAGAATCAAAAAGATGTTGGTGAGTACTGTATTCTCGATTATTGATTGTTTGGAGATGATATGAGAGTCTGGATAATCTCCTTTCATTAGTCTGAATTAGGTTTCAGATAAAACCATTATAGCTATGGGCAGCCCCTATGGCAGTACAGTAATATACATAATTTTGCACGATTAGAAAGTGAAAATTCCGAATCGAATCCACTGTCGAATCCATCTTTCTTTTTCGATTACTACACGCAATGTATGGCCCAAAACCGTCCAAAATTCTATTGCGCATTGACGATTGATTGATTCTATTGATTGATCTATTATTGTATTATTATCTATTATCTATCTATTGATCTATTATTATATTATTGTATATTATTATTGATTTATTATTGATTTATTTTATTGATTGCTTCTATTAGGTCTGGTACTCTTCCTGAATCACTAATAGTTCATTGGAGTGCTCAATGTATATCAATGTTATATGTACTTCATTCACATCAAGTTTATATCGGGTAAGATTATTATTATTATTTATTATTATCATACGTGGGCGGGCATTGCCGCTGGAAATGAAAATCGGGGGGGGGGGGGTCGGAGGGGTTTCGGACGCAAAAATCGGGGGGTCGGATGCAAAAAAATGGAGCATTTAAAAACAAACGAGAAAAAAAAGAGGACCAAAAATGTACAAGCTGTTTACAAGGTTAACAATTTTTTTATTTACAGTAAGATTTCAATATTTCAAGGTAGGTGTTAATTAGGTCAGCTTTGTAACCAGTAATTTTATTTTTCTATTTTTAATTGATTTAAAACCACTAAACGACTAAATCATACCAATATATATATGACATTAATCCTAAGTCGTCATAAGCAATCGATCCTAGTTGGTGGTTTGAGCAAAAAAGGTTTCAAGTGTTCTCTAGTTAAGTGCAGGTAAGAATTTTTTCTAAGTCCTTATATAGATAGGAACAGTATTTAAACTTAGAGTCATAAGCTGTTACTGCACGCGCATCGGCTACGTGATATAAGAAAATGATAAACCAAAAATGAACTCATTTCATAAAGAACTTTAGGCTCCGGGGGGTATTGCCGCTGGGCTGCCGCTCAGCGGCAGTCCAGCGGCAATCCCCCCCCCCCCCGGAGCAAATACTACTGAACCAAATGAGTTCATTTTTGGTTTATCATTTTCTTATATCATCTTGAGGTTGCGCGCACAGCAACAGTCTATGACTGTAAGCTTAAATACTCCTCCCGTCTATATAAGGAGAAAAAAAAGTTCAAAGATCAATTTTCAAAAAAAAGTTTTTTAGGACCAATTTTTCTGGACGAATCAAAACATTTGGAACCTAACCATGGTGGTAAAAAAAGGTGTCAAAAATATTTCATATCGTTAACTAATTGTGGGATGTCATTTCTTATATGATCTTTGATCTTCATATATCTTCATATAATCTTCATATATTTCATCTTGATCTTCATATATGATCTATTATATGAGCCTTCAGTATGTCTTTCTATTGTACATCAAATGAAATAATTTGTGTTATCATTCATTTATTATTCATTTAAACACATTTATCAAGAATAATAATTCAATAAGAATACGAATAAGAATAAGAATATCAATTCTTTCAATCAAGCGTGATCTGGGTTATTCCGATGCGAGATCAATGAAAGTTTGTGAGTGGGCTGTTACAATTAGGATGAAAAACACACCTCCGGGAGGTTGAAATCCTCGATTTCTAGTGCAACACGAGTTGATTACAAAAATGTTTCGATTATTGGCGAAAATGTCGAAAGATACTTACTCAGCTTATCTGTTTTCGGGAATTCCGTGAAGAGTTTAGCTATTCCTCCCGATAGCTTCACTTTCTCTTTATCTTTCTCTCTCTATCTCGTTTCGTCCTCTTTCTGCTGTAGCAAGCTCTCTTTTCTCGATTCATTATGTGGAACTACTAATGTTTATTCAATCAATTCAAAACTCTTTATTCATTCAATTAAAAATTCAATGTTCATTCAATTCAAAATTCTTTATGCATTCAATTCAGTTACGATTCAAACGAAAATACAAAATTCCATCTTTATTTATAACGTTATATGGATTCATATTACTGTAGGAGAGGACGAAACGCGGTAGAACTCGTGAAGCACGACCATATGGTGGGTCCTGAAAATATGTCATTTTGAGTGAATCTTTTTCGAAAATCGGGGGGGGGGGGGTCGGGTCCCAAAATCCGGGGGGTGGGGGGGGGTATTGCCGCTAGCGGTTGCCCACGTATGATTATTATTATTATTATTATTATTATTATTATTATTATTATTATTATTATCATTATTATCATCATTATTATTATTATTATCATTATTATTATTATTATTATTATTACTATTATTATTATTATTAATTATTTAGTGATCTTCATCCTGATAATCTTCTAATCGATGAAGAAGGAAATCTTCTCTTCACCTATCATGCACGATGGCACAAGGAATGTCGTGACAGAGAATTTTTATCTGGCTACAGTGCACCCGGTACCGATTACTGTATTATGAATGAATCAATCAATAATCAATTAATAATGATTCAGAATGTCATACTCATTCACGTGAGTTGTCTTCATCATGTGATGTATGGTCATTAGGTGCACTTCTATACGAACTCCTAGTTGGAAGACCTTTATCTGCTGCTGCTCCCCATGGGGTACTGTACTTTATTAATATTGATTTTCATTCTTTATCACCTTTTCTTTATATGAATGATATATTGATGATTGAGTTTATCTATTCTCTGATTGATATAGATTGGTCGTGTATCTGAAGTACCTCTCATAATGGATTCATCTCTTATATCATATTCTGCACGTGATCTTCTATCAAGAATGTTACAAGTTGATGCTGAAGATAGACCAACTATCGATCAGGTTACAGTATTTTATTCATAAAATCAAATCAATATTCTCTTATCGTTCCAGGTGAGAGCCCATCCATTTTATTCATCAATCGATTGGTTACTGTATGATAACCCTCATGGACCAGCTAGAATGAGTACTGTAAGTGTAGATGAATCGATAAAGAGGGAGGAGGATACGGTAGATGAAGAGAAGAAGACGATGAATGAAGTTGAGGAAAAGGAGGAAGAGAAGAATGAAGATATTGAAAGTAAAGATTGTATAGAAGAAGAAAGAATTGATGATAATAATGTGATAGAAGAAGATGAAAGAGAAAAGATGGTTAATGAGTCTGAAGTAATAGAAGAAGAAGGGGAAGGATCAATAGTATTTCCTACCGTACCCAATGATCCTCCTCAACGGATAGATACTGTAGATAATTCCTCTAATCAAGAGACCAAAGATCATAATTAAAATGTTTTAGGGGTTTTTTCATGTTGATACATAGTTTGCAATATGTAAATATAATAACTTTTTATTAAATCAATAATATGATATATAATATAAGAATGATATGAGAGAGTGTCTATTTATTGATTATGTGATCCCAATTGTTGTATTATCACAGGTAAAACTATTATATCCCCGTTGTTGATCATTTTTGTATTCTATCTCACCTTTGTATTCAATTGATGATATATCTATGGATTAAACATATTCACTTGCCTTCTATATACACTACTATACTATTAACTATCGAATCAATACTTTCATTTCCATTAATTGGAATAATGAATGAACTCTCATCAATAGAAGGTCTCTCTAGAGTGGATAATTGAGATTGAAGAAGAGATGAAGGAAAGAAATGAGATGATCTATTGGATAATCTTCTTATCAATTCATTCCTTAATCATTCATTATATCCAATCAATACAATCAATAAACTAACTTGTCAACATCAAGAAAAACAAATAAACAATATCTTCCTTTGGAAAGAATATCACGATAGATTCTCTTTAATGAGGAACATGCAATGACTACGGTAGAATGACTACAACTATCCATATTATTGATTTATCATATCAATACTCACTTATTGATCTCTTCTCTTATTGAATGTAACCATGGAAATCTATCAGTATCATCAAGAGGAATTCCTACAGTATTCTACATTAGCGCTACCAATCAATATATGAGATAGTTACCTTTGGACATTTTATCAATATTTTCTTTAGGATGATATCGATCACCTTCAATGAAATGCCATCCTAGTCTCGCAGCGACTTTCTCTCCTACTGTAGTCTTTCCACATCCAGACACGCCCATTACAACTACCGTATCCCAATTCATATCTAATCAATGCATAATTTCCGTTTGAGTGAATCTCAATGGGATTGAGAATATTAGAGATATGTACCGTTAAAACGTGTATTAACTAGAAGTGTACTATAGTTTAATGCATAACAATGATTTATGAACAAGTATAACAACAAAAGAAAATAAGAAGTAAATATCTAATCTTTTCTATTTTGTATTGGAATTGAAATAGTAATTGAATCATTATGGCCTTTCAGATATGAAAATGGAGGAAGATAGAGGAAACGAGCCCCACTTAGATAAAAGGCTCCTGAATGGAACAAAGATTACGGTAGAAAAGAAATATGGTAGTGGACTAACCAATCGATAGTGATCGGATAGCTAATTTTATCTTTGGTCTTGTAGAATAATATCCAGTCTTTCCAGATGTTCCCCATATAATAAAACCTCCAATAGCAGATAATGAAGCTGTTCCAATCCATCTGAATTGATCTTTGATCTTTGACCTTTAAGGATTATATCCAACCTGCATGATTCACAATCTTTAACCATCAATTGATTCTTCATATCATCTTCATTCATTTTTCTTTCTTCTCTTCTCCAGAACATTCTTCAATCTTATTCTCTTTCTTCACTAATGAGAATGGAAACAAAGAGAATTCGTTTGCGAATGACAAACCGATCAGACCTATCAATCAATCGATAATCATAATATGGATTGATTAAGTAATATACCAAAAGCGGCAACAATAGTTTGTCCTCTTTGTCTATGTGTAATGAATGTATTGAATGATCGAAGGAAACAAAGAGTAGCTCCTCCAATTGTAGCGTATTGTAATGATGGTATTGCAGATGAATATGTATCTATATCATATCATCAATCAATCACTCAATACAATCAATCAATATAATCCACAACTAATCAATACCTCGTCTTCTCAAATTCTTTACTGGTTCTTCACTGTGTGATACCGTAGGTAGCTCAGAACCCTCTCCCATAAAGGATACTGTAACCAATCGATATCCTATTATCTCATTTGATTAAACAGAATATAGTATGTGCAGTGGTTCAAACACTTTGACGAGCAACAAATGCAAATAATCAGAGTTGCATAATATATTATTGCTATAAACAAAGACATAGAAAGAATGAACGAAAAGATTCCTACCAAGAAAAGAAATGAAAAAGAAAACAATTGAAAGAAATAGAAGAGAACATATATGATAGATCATGGATGAACTGAGTTCAATTAATAGGATCATCATTATCGATTGATTAATCAATCAAATGGGATTAATAAAACGAAACCTATCGTGTAATATACCACGAATTGTTTTGATCTTATCAGAGTGAAAGTTACTTTTGTACTTATGGCTCTGTGGAATCAACAAAAGATTATAGTTTGACATGAACTGAAGTTCACATTATTCAGAATTTTTTGCTCTTTCAGGGTAGGATTAGATAAAATTATGAGTATGAAGAGATATAAACCGGAGAAATGACATATACTATATGATACTATACATACGAGTGTTTAACTGAGATGAAAGAAGAAGTTCCATAGGAGTAGATGAATGAATAGATCATATGATATGAAAGACATATTGTATAATGGATAGAGTATATTATAGATCATCACATCGAACTGGATGATCTAATGGTATAACACTCTTTCGATGAACATCCATTGTTAAGGCTTTCCGCATATCTGAAAGAATATTCATCATTCATAATACATAATCAATACAAATTATTAATGAGAAGAGATAAAGATGAGATGAACATTATTATATAGAAGTTATAGTCCCATGGATCCATAAAATAAACTTTCTTTTACAATTTATGTCCCCTCTTTGCGTGTGGTTTCATTAAATGCAAAATGTTGCGGGTGGTCTATCACACGGGATAACCAGGGACCATAACCGATTGCACACAACTGTACAAAATACGGGAAAAATTTACGGCTAGCTAAAGAAGACGCTTTTTTTCACAAATAAATCAAAATTTCTTTTTAAAATCGATTTCTAAGCTAAATTGTAGTGTTCAGATGTATCTAAATAAGGGTCTGGTAACGGGTTGATCCGGGATTGTCCAAGTGTGAACGTATAATTGTACTATTAAGATGGAATAATCGATAAATAATTACCGTATGCATTTTCTTCATTTATTCCTCCATAATAATCAATAATCTCTCGATAGACAACGTATCCGAGGGATTTGTATAAGGCAACGGCTATCTGAAGAGATCATAAATATTTCAAGAATCAGTTCATAAACAAATTTGTTGTTGTACGAGACAGAATAAATCAATAACTAATAGATAAGTGTGCATACCTCATTACTAACTCGAACGAAGAGATCAACGAAGAAGCATTGCTTACTATAAAGTCAATAATTAATCAAGGTTCAAAATATTAAAATTCGGGGGGCGATCATTTCGCCAACGATCATTTCGCCAACGGATCATAAATCTTTTAGGAAATGGTCTATGGCAACAAAAGTTGTATCATTGTTATCATTGGGGGTGTACGGTATTGTGCTACCGTAACCGTCGGGAATCGCGAACTGATTTTTTTAAATCGACCCATGAACCGGGGTTCATGGTTGAAAAAGTCGAAAAATTCATGACGGCCCGAGATCAAATACTAGTTGCCATTATATCAGTAGTGAGCCAACTTTTATCTTTATGGATACCGTAATCCCAACTACCGTAATCAAACCGGGATTTGCCGTGAATTTCGCTAGAATATTGTAGGGTACGGTAGCTAGATTACGGTGGTTCTTGTTACGGTATCCGTAAAGATAAAAGTTGGCTCACTACTGATATAATGGCAACTAGTATTTGATCTCAGGCCGTCATGAATTTTTCGACTTCGGCAATTTTCAACCATGAACCCCGGTTCATGGGTCGATTGAAAAAAATCAGTTCGCGATTCCCGACGGTTACGGTAGCACAATACCGTACACCCCCACCGATAACAATGGTACAACTTTTGTTGCCATAGGCCATTTCCTAAAAGATTTATGATCCGTTGGCGAAATGATCGTTGGCGAAATGATCGCCCCCCTAAAATTCGTTCAATATAACGATAATGAGGCAAACTAAAACAAATGACAAATGCACCAGAAACTTGTAGAAATAGTCTAGTAAATGTACACTAAGCTTATACAGTACGCTTTAGAGTTAACCAATAATAATAATAACTATGCCTATCATCTTTTTATCAAGTGATGATGCATTAAAACTAACACTTCTAGATACTATACAGGAATTATACAATTAATATATAATATATTAACCGTTCTGATATATCTTCAAGAATCTCCATTAATCTTCCAGCTAATCCAATTCGTCTAAACTCAGGAGCGATAGATAGAGCAGTCACATGACCATGCCAATGTTCACCACGTCCTTCTGCTTTTCCCATTACTACAAGAGTAAGATACAATCAATGCATATAAACAATCGATAATGAATTAATGAAATATACTAACTATATCCCATAATGGGTCCTGCAGGATGTTCCATTACTTGAAAGTATTCAGGCCAATTGATCAGATATTGAAGATAGAAATTGAATCCATACTGAAAATATTACCGATCGATAAACAAACGAAATCAATATTATCATAAGCTGGATAAAGAAAATATAGATGCAAACCAACGGTTTCAGTGAGAGGATCGAGATTCCTGCAAAAAACAATCGATAAAGATTGGAATGAATCAATAATGAATGAATAACTCACACGTTGTTGTATTTGAATAGATCATCCGTTTCAAAAGGACGAAGTGATCCCATCTAACATAGTTGTCATCATCTTATTAATGATGTTCATATTTATGTATTATTGTAGTTGGGCTGATCTACCCATATAGAAATATTAGCAATTATGGAATGCATACACCGGAAATATGTTTATCGTATAGTGACAATGAAAGTAGTGATAATGAAACCTCTATGCATACAAGAGAAGACTTCAGTACCCACAATATAATAGTTAAGGTTGAAGAAACTAATTGATGAGACTAGATAAGAGATCAATAACAATAAAAGGAGGAGTATTATACTCTACTCCTTCTTTCCGTGTCTATGAGGATCTTCTTGTACTCCATATTCTTTAAGAGCTGGAACAGCATTCTTAATCCATCGAATGTAGAATAACTCTTGACGTTCATGAGGTTGAACCTTCAAGTACAACAATAGATTTATTTATTTATTTATTTATTTATTCTTTATTCCATCAAATATATATAATAATAGGGTAATATATAGAAGAGTATTCCAATTATATCAATCGACCATTATACTGTTCTCTATGAACTTTACGTGACAAACAATACGATCATGTAGATTTGATGTGATCGAAGAAAACAAGATAACAACTTCACTATACTCAATATAACAAACTTCCTCATTTATCGATATCGAGATATAGCAAGGTTAGAATACATTAGCATAACTTTAACTAGCACTGATAAAGCTCGAACTATGTTACCCTATCATCATCATTTTGAAGATTGATGTAAGATGATTATTATACTCACCAATGAAGGGTTATTTTGAATTTTGTAGTAGGCCCAGTGCATTGCTGAAAATAACATCTTCATTAAACGCGAAATTAATGTGCACATGTGTAAGGAATGTAAGAAATGAAATAACATTCACTGGTTATAAAATGGCTCACTGAAGATGAGTCCACCAAATACGGCCCATTCCTTCATTGTACGAGCAGTCACCATCTTTCTACAATTAAAATATTTTAAAGAATAAAGGGAACGATGTTGTGAATGAGATAAATCATCAGACAACTGAGCATTTAGAGAGGATAAGGGGAGGGGACTAGAAACTATAGTACGTGCAAATACCAACGATGACATATTCGATAGTATAAGTGAGCACATTGAACGATGACTTGAGGGGAGGCGGAACTACTTGATCCCTCAGTCTAGACTTGTTCGAAGTCACGTAGCAGCTAACTATTTTGAAGTATTAAAAATAAGGACTGCAATGCTTATAAATTGTACACTCTAAAATTCCGCTACTTCAATTTTACGGCTAATTCGCTAAAACTCTGATCATATTATCACAACTGAAAAATATCATCACAAATCACGGTGTGACACACCGACCGGCGGAATGGTTAGAGACGCAGAGTTTTAGGGAGCTACCGTGTTCTGAGAGCCAAAAACGCTGCTAAGGCATTTCTGTGTAAGAGTTCACTGATTTCAATAAATTCCAAATTTTCGCAATCAATTTTCTCGGGATTTTCTTTGTTTTCTTTGATTTTATTTTGCTTCCGTAGATATATGAATCATGTATTACCCAAGTTTGAAGTAATTTTGTCACCGATGATCTTTTAAATACGCGAAACGTCTCTGACCGATAAAGATTATGACGAACTCTTCATAATCTATGGCATAATCAAGGACAACATTTTCAGACTATAAACACTGTGAAAATAGCTTACTTTAATAGGTAATAATGACTATAATAAATAAAAAAATGTTATTAGTTTTTCAAGCTGATAAAACAAGCTGTATTATCCTGAAAGTTGATTACAAAGTTTAAAACATTTACAAAAATAATTTAAAAATTAGAAAAATAAAAATGTTTAAAATAAATATAAATTTTAAATTCCCTCCTTGGAGATAATTACCCTGAATCACGCAAAATTCCTCACTTTTGTAGAAAAAATACCCTGAAACAGGCACAAACCCTGATTTTTGTAAGAGAATCTTGCGATTCAGGGTGCATCAGGGGCTAGAGCGCCAGACGGCACGAGAGAGGCTAGAGTGCAGACACGCCAGACATTCGGTCATTTCTAATTTTTCCGCCGGTCGCTTTCTCTTGTTCTGTCACACCGTGCAAATGAAAAATTTTATGTTTTAAAAGAAACGTTAAAATTTCATGAAAATTGGCAACACTTGATCCGAAGCAGTCCGTAACAGAATGATCTACCGTATAATACACAAAATTTTCACACAACAAATCTATTTTTTAAAGATGATCTTTAATCTTTGATCGTAAACTGATTTTAATTATAAATTACACATGTTTGCTCTTTTTTTTCTGAGAAGCAGTGGTTAAAAATATTTTAAAAGAACTATATTTCAATCTGCTTCATCAATTAGCCTGAAGTATTTAAGAGAATATATGTATTTTTTAAATTATTCAACTGCTTAAAAAATATATATTCTCTTACAATCTTTCTTATCTCATGAGAAAATTTTAGTTTTAATTTAAATCTTATTAATAGTAAATTAAGAGTATGATAGTTTTGAATACAAGAATGAATGAACAAACAGATGGGTTGGGAGAGAACTGTTTGCTGGATTAAGAATATTAGATGGGCAGCGTGAAGAGTCAGTAACAGAAGTGAATGGAAGGAAGAAGTTCTACATCTCTTTTACGACGTAAACCATCCGGAATCCTTAAAGGAAAAGATGTACCTATTATATCATCAATTGAAGTTGCTCCTACTCTTACTATGGATCCATCTGCACCTAGAGATACTCTATCATTAAAGTATTCATTATATCAATCAATAATCAATCGATAATGTTATTTAGATGTCCATGTGGTTACATTAAAAGAGATGTAATGTGTATTGGTGATGTAGTGGATAAAGATCAAAAGGTAATCATATATCATATACTACAATAGATCAATTCATTTCTTCAGCTCTATCATTTCTGTGGAGGTCTTTTCATTTTAGTTTCTAATGCAATGATAGAATGTTCCAGATGTCGAAAAGTTTGTTTATTTTTTTTTAAAACAAATATCATATATTGTTCAGAACAATATATGATATTTTTTTCATACGTGGTATAGTCGATCCCGTGGGATACTATGACTACTTGTCTAGGTTCACGATAAAAATAACGGAGAAATACTATAGATATGTATCCTTCTGTGATTCCCTGTATTGTGAATGAACGAGAAATTGAATTAACAAAAGAATATTTATTAATTATGTTTACTCTGAATATACTACAATGGGGAATTCACTTATATGAGATCAATCTGATAGTATGAAACAATTAAACCTCAGAGTTCTGGGTCGTAACCTTCTTCCTCTGGGTATGTGTTCTGCTCGGGTTGATCGGGGTAGTTGGGGCAAGTCTGGGGGTCCGCCGTACGACCTCAAACTTGGGTAATTAAACAATATAACGAAGTTAAGTGAGCGAGAAATAAGCGTTAAAACAACAGAATAACTAGAGAAAGAAGTGGGCAAATGGGGAAGACGACGAAGGGAAACAGGAAGACGTCGTATGATTCAAGGTAACGTTCTGAGATATGATGATCTGATTTCGTATGTGTTTTCTGGTTAATTATGAGATCAAACGAACAGCAATAATCTGAGTACCGACAAGAATATGTGTGATATGAATAGAGCAGGGAAATATGGAATAATAGGTAATATAAAGTAAAGGAAAAACCGGCGTGAACGTAGCCGCTGACGTAGAATTAATGAGAATTCATACGCCAGAAGTGAAATTGTGAGAGCGACAATCTTACTGTAGTATTCTGTGTGAGACGCTCTACGCTTATGAATTTGAATCTTACTGTCTTACTGTATACTTGCCGTCAGCTGCAGACTACTTACTATCGCATTCTGACTTTATTTATGAATGTTTGCTAATTAATTATGATTTAAGTAGCGGTTTCGCTACACTCCCGCCTTTCTGAAGCTCGCCCACGGCGAGGTTGAGTAGATGCTTTTTGAAAGAAATAGATATTATGAGGTTTATGATTCTATCTGAAGATTTAAAAAAATATGGTCTAGGTGTTTGATTATCTGATTATGGTATGTATGATTCATGAGTTTGAGAGTCGCTTGACTCCCTCCCCCTCTTTGAAGAGGAGACGCAATTGTAGATGATCTTTGGTCTATGTATGAGTAGGATGGATATGATATATATGGAATATTGAATTAAAATAAACAAATGCAAATGGATAGCAATGGGCAACACTGAATATGTGTCATCACCATGAAATCACGGAGAGGCTGGTTATACAGACTGCACTCCGTGATCTGCCATCACCCTTGCATGATCTGGTACATTCACTTCTTGATTCTGCTGTGCCTTCATAGTATGATTGTATTTGTTGATGAGAGAGTGATTGTTATCTGATCGAAGTCTTGATTTGATATTGTCTGTTTGGATTCTGTTGTATGAGTCTTTGTCAATCTTCTTGTTCATGCTTTTCAGTCGACTTGATTTGGTCTCAGTCTTTGACCAATCTACGATACCGAGATGTTCTTTCATTCGTTTGATGAATTCTGGGTCATTTTCAGGAGGTTCAACTTCATCTTTTCCAACTGACAGAGACTCATTTATGGTATTGATGATAGCTATTTGATTTATACTGAGTTGCTCTTCTTGAGCTTTACTATCTGATTGAGTGCCTCCCATGACCAATCCAATTGCTGTATCATGGATTCTGAGACCGCTCGGAAGAGTATGCTTGGATAGAGTATGAATCAATGAGAGAGTATCTGACACACCCAATAGCAATTGAGGATTAATAGTACCATCTCTGTTGGGATTATCAGCCAATCTGAATTTGTTTACTCTGATATGATTGAGATCCTCTGTAGACAGACTACGTACTTGTATGGCGCTGGTGACAGGGCCATCCAGCACCACAGCCTCTATGCAATGATAAGATTTGTCAATCTTACGAACCTTGACCTTGACGATGTCGTAGCACTGCGGCTCCTTCTCGACTCCAGTAGCCAGCGACAGCGTGAGAACCTTGCTTCCCGAAGGCTTGATTCCCATCTTCTGCACGACACTTCTAGAAATGAGATTCATCTGGGCACCAGTATCTAGAAGAATATCGATTTCTTCTGATTTGCGTCTCGTTCGATCTGTTCTTTGACTACTATCTGATATCATTGCTTTTGCTGTGAGTAGTCTGGATGTTTGTGTGTTCTGATTATCTGTGTGATTGACTGATATTGTTAGTCCTGTGACCTTAGCTATACTTGCGAAACATATTGCATCATGATGAGGACCACCACAGAGGGTGCAACTCTGATTACAATTAGAATGTTGTTCTGAAGATAGACATCTAGGGCATAGTCCTTTCTGTTGTACTATCTGTGTTCTAGCTTTGATCATTGGTACACATCTACACACGCTGGGGTTGGGGTGCTTCCCACAGAACACACATAATGGTTGACGATTTGTCTTCTTTTGATCTGATTGATTTGAAGTATTGGAAGTATGTGATGGATGAAATGGATTTGATGGTGTTATTGAAGGATTCGATAGATAACCATTGTTCATGAATGGATCGATACGAGGTTGAAATGATGTATGATATTGATTAGAGGAATGATCGTATGAGTTCATGGAATTATCATAACAACTCTGCCTTGCATCTTTGATATCTCTGAGATCTGTTGTACCTGAAGCTAAATCCAGTTGGATTTCACTTCTGATATGACTGATGAGGAATTTTAGCATAGGTATGGCCTCCTTATTCTGATCTGCCTCATGCAGTTTGCGTCTGTATATTGGCGCGAACTTGTCTATGAGAATCAAGCAAGAGATTTTTGTGTCTTCTCCAAGGTTCTTCAGCTGTTGAGCCAAAGCGAGAAGCTCTCTGGCCAAGTCTATCTGATCATTCGCTCTGTCTGAATTGGCTCTTATTCTATGAATAGTCTGATAGATGTATGAAGCTGTTTCTTTCTGACTACCATATTCATCTTTGAGCGCTTCTAGAGCTTCTGATAGAAATGACCCATCTCTTGGATAGGGTTTGATCACCTTTAGTGCTTCACCTCTGAGGTATCCTTCAAGGTATAGATGTTTCTGTGTATCCTGAAGACCTTTCCTTTCCATGATCAGTGATGTGAATAGTTTGATAAAGATATGATATTCTGACCTGTTTGATCCATCGAATATCGGAACACTGAGTACAGGAAGAGGTGGTTTCTCATACGATACAATCTGATCTTCTGGTACATCATGATACACTTCTTCTTCTTTGACAGCCGCTGCTTGAAGTTTGAGTGCTCTGATGATTGAATCTGAGTTATTATTGAGTGCTAGTTTTGCTGCATTGAGCATACGAATCGAGAATGAATCAAGAGCCTTTGGATCTGAGGGTTTGGATCTTTCATCTACATGCCCTTTCACAGCATTGAAAGTCCTTTGCTCTCTTCTCTGTAGCTCTTCTTGATCGATAGATGTGATCTTATCCTCCAATTTCTGCCACAAATATGAATAAGCATCTGTTTCTATTCTGATATCAAGATCAATCTCATCAACTTTCTCACTTAGATCTTGATGGTCATTTCGAGTTTTGCATCTTATGATCTCTCTGATAGTCTCTGTGAGTAAGTCAATATGTTTTATGAGTTGTATTCTGGTAGTCTCAATTAGCTCATAGTCAACTCTGTATTCACTTCGATCGGTATTCATACTGACTTTGCCTGCCACGCGGGTCTAATATGAATGATGAATGATGATATGAGAGAATGAATGAAAAGTTTGATCTGTTTTATCCGTGGATATTAAGATCTGAATGAATTCTGATGATGAAACAATATGATTCTTATGAAGCTATAATCTGCGTAAGACTAATAACTCGGCCGAATCTGGATTCTTATGTGGACCAATGCACCATATAGTCGATCCCGTGGGATACTATGACTACTTGTCTAGGTTCACGATAAAAATAACGGAGAAATACTATAGATATGTATCCTTCTGTGATTCCCTGTATTGTGAATGAACGAGAAATTGAATTAACAAAAGAATATTTATTAATTATGTTTACTCTGAATATACTACAATGGGGAATTCACTTATATGAGATCAATCTGATAGTATGAAACAATTAAACCTCAGAGTTCTGGGTCGTAACCTTCTTCCTCTGGGTATGTGTTCTGCTCGGGTTGATCGGGGTAGTTGGGGCAAGTCTGGGGGTCCGCCGTACGACCTCAAACTTGGGTAATTAAACAATATAACGAAGTTAAGTGAGCGAGAAATAAGCGTTAAAACAACAGAATAACTAGAGAAAGAAGTGGGCAAATGGGGAAGACGACGAAGGGAAACAGGAAGACGTCGTATGATTCAAGGTAACGTTCTGAGATATGATGATCTGATTTCGTATGTGTTTTCTGGTTAATTATGAGATCAAACGAACAGCAATAATCTGAGTACCGACAAGAATATGTGTGATATGAATAGAGCAGGGAAATATGGAATAATAGGTAATATAAAGTAAAGGAAAAACCGGCGTGAACGTAGCCGCTGACGTAGAATTAATGAGAATTCATACGCCAGAAGTGAAATTGTGAGAGCGACAATCTTACTGTAGTATTCTGTGTGAGACGCTCTACGCTTATGAATTTGAATCTTACTGTCTTACTGTATACTTGCCGTCAGCTGCAGACTACTTACTATCGCATTCTGACTTTATTTATGAATGTTTGCTAATTAATTATGATTTAAGTAGCGGTTTCGCTACACGTGGACGGCATTGTTTTTAGCGACAAGACCCACCCGCGTTTGGCTCCCGACCCACCCGATTTAGCAGGAATTCATTCAAAAATGAGCATTTTAAAAATTATTATATTTAAATGCTCCATTTGTTCTGCATCCTACTCACCAGATTTTTGCGTTCGACCAAACCGATTTGAATTTCCAGCGGCAAAGTTTGACCATCCATGATTGTTCTTATCACAATATAATTTCTATCTATTGAAACATCAATCTTTGATCTTTTCAGACATCATCTCGTCTATCATATACATGTCCATTTTGTAGTCTGGAGTCTGATGTTCATCTAACTCGACCCCTTAAAGGTCAAGCCTTTCCAGTTTGGCCTCGAATAAAGAAGAATGATAAGAATAATGTGTCGTCTATTACTGATAGACCTACTATATCTCCTATTCTTGAAAGAAGATCATAAAGTATGCACTATTTTATTACATCTAATACATCCACAAAACAACCAAACAAGGAATCAAATCAAATTCAAACAATTAGAAAATATGAGAAAACTGTTAAACAGAAGAAATAATATTTAGATCTCTATAATTTGTGATATTATGTTTAATAACGGGATACACGTTAGAGAAAGAACAAAATGATACCTGAGAGTAGATATAATATGATATTAAATGATTAGAATGGAATATGGGAATTAGAATGTAATGATAACTATCGTATCACCATACTAATAAATAACAATAAAAAGCATAAAATAAAAATAACAATTTCAATCGAATAAATCAAAAACAGTGATCAATTTGCATAGACCTTCTTGCACTTTCTTCTTGAATACCGTAAGATTGATAGGCTTATAAATACTGCAACGAGGACTATTGATTCGGTAATAAGATAGAGTTAACGTACTGGAATGATTTATCAAATGGATCCTCTAATACAACATCAGGAAGATTTCCTTCTATTGTACTCCTACAAAAAATATTTGTTTAAAGTTAAAATTACAATTAAAATTATATGATACCTCTGTATAATTCCTCCTTTTCGAATAGAAATAATGAATTGATCGAATGGGAAATTTGAATAATATAGAAAGAAATGAATAAGAAGAGATCCAAGTGTTTGATTATTGATTCTTACTGAATGCAATTACTTCAATCAATAATACATTTAAATATTAATAATAACCAGGTAAAGTAGGCACAAATGGAGAATCAATATCGATTGATCCCATTTCATTCGGAATTGAACGAGCTTTATGAAGAGTATTCAGTGATGGAAGAACTGGAGGAAATATTCCACTTTGAAGAAAGTGAATGAGTAATGTAGTTAGTACATAACTATAATGAATATACATGAATGAATTGATCAATCAATAAACTACAGTATACCTTGATACTCCATCTTCTGGTGTAAATGTCTTCGATGCCCAATGTTTGAGATAGAGACATAGAGAAGAAACACGATCATCACAACTGAAAAGGATTACGGTATGAATGAATATTGATTGATTGATTGAATATACCGATCATAAAGAGTCATTAGAAGAGAGAAATAAATAGTTCTCTTAGAGAAATGAAATGATATTGGATAATATTCATCTTCTTCAAGATAAAATATTTCAACCTGTATAATCAATGATATTATCATTAATAATCAATATTTAATCGATCTTACGACATCACGAGATACTATAGACATTCTCGATCCATCCTTATATAATACTTCGAGAGTTGGAAGAAGAAGAGAACTATTAAGATTATAATGATAATACATGAATAGATATAGATAGATCTCTTACTATAATAGATCAGGTGAATGATCTCTAAGAGAAGTTAGAGTAATATCAAGATTAGATGAAGATGATGAGAGATTAGAATTTGATGATCCACTTGTATATAAACATATTCCTTGGGTTAGCAGAATCTAGATACATCAATCGTTCATATTAATAAAAACAATCAATCAATAATATTTCACATACATCTCCGGCCATCTCATTGATCTTATTCTTCCTATCGTATTTCTTACGAAGATCGACTGGTTTCTATAAACATACTCAATAAATCAATATCAGTTATCTACAGTATACCTGGACATGACTCTTTCCATATTCCTTTACTTTCTTACTCAATTCCACTATTTTATTATTTCTTTTCTTTTCCCATTTCAAATGATCAATAATGTTCAATCCTACAGTAACCACACCGAATGTTCGATCAAATAAGAATGTACAAGTATCTTTAAATGATAAATATATAATATATATGAATATGAATATGAGTCTACCGATTATGGAAGGATTTGTATTCATGAGTAAATAATGTCCCATATTCTCTTCTTTAAACGACATTTCCTTAACTACTTCACACAGTTTTTCATTATCATTATAATCATTAGATTTAGTCTAAATAGATAAGTATTCATGAAAATAATGAACAAATAGATCAATATAATACCTTTGTTAACTGTTTCTTCTGAACGACCAAAGAAGGATTAGAAGGAGGAGGTATATTCATATTCATCTTTCCCTTTTCACATTCTTTCACTTGTTGTATTTTATACTTCTTCTTCTTTTCTTCTTCATTTACTTTAATTCTTAGTAACACTTTCCTTTTTCTCATATTCTTATTAACTACTACTTCTTTCTTATTTCCATTCTTCACATCTTTGTTTATCAATTCGTTCGGTTTTGTTTTTCTCTTCATATATGCTCGATTCAATGACCACCAACGGTTTTTCTCTTTCAATATTACTTCAGCCTTAATCAATATAATATTTGATCTTAAAACTACAGTAACCTATCATACCTCAACTTCCGATGTAATGAACGGAAAATATTGACGATACGAGTTAATATGTTCCTCATGATATCCTTTTAATACAATAAATTTCTCATGTTTGTACATATTCAATTGAGGATCTTGAGTCCATGAAGCATTGAATCTCCAATCTATATTTACAAGATATATTCATTTATCATATTCTCTAACATACAATTCGTTAGAAGTTCAATCATATAAGGAAGAATTGGTCTGACTTTATCGATTAATCCATCTACTAGATCATTTGTTTTCTTCAAATTATTGATTAATTAGAGAGATTACAGAATGGATATAAACGAACTTGATATAGTAATAACATAACGAATCCATCAGGAAATAGATAAAGCTTATCAAGAATTCGTAAGATATACAATGAATGATCACTATTAGTATCTCTATAATTGATATTATTAATAAATCAATCAATAGAACGATAAATATATGGATACCTAATCGATTCTTCGTTTACAATCATATTATCTTTAACGAATTGATGATGCAATAAAGATAAGAGACGATCTAAATGATAGAATAAAATAATTTAAATATAATATTAATGATTACCTCCAAATAGATTATTATCGATTCTTTTGCATAATATGGTAGATCGTTCAAGTAGAGTTTTAGGTGTTAACAATGCACTACAAAATAAAATGTGACGATTGATTTTTAACCGAATAAAAATAAACCTGTTGAGATGGAATTTTCGAATGAAACCTTTAAGGAAACCACCATGTTTTTCATCGAATGTCTGAAAAGGAATGATATGAGGATATAATAGATATAGTATTAGATATTGTATACCTTTCCATCTGATAGAATAATCGATGGTGTAGTTGTTGTCGCAGTATTATTCGATATATTAGATGATTCTATCATCATATTTGGAACGATTGGTACTGTATTACATGTATCTCCACTTTCCTTCTTCATCCCTTTCTCTTCCTCTTTATCATATAAAGTAGTCATCTTATTATTCACTACTTTCTTTACAATTGACGACTGCAATCGATATATCATAAGAGTCTATAACTACAGAAGAGAATGTTTACTTACAATCGGAGTTCCAAACAATGATCCATATAATTGAATGAGATCTTCTGATCTACCAGATGATATCACTTTTGATTTATCGATTATCACATTCTTAGATGGAGCTGAAAATAAAATATGAATATTTGACGAAAAGAATCAAATAAAACTAACATTTATTAGTACTCACTAATTGTTGATTTTCTATCCTTTTAAGAGCACAGATCCATGCATTTAATTTAGACTTATCAAACTAAGAAAAATTATTAATTAGATAAAAGAATCGGATGGAAAACCTTAGTAATAGTTAAATATAGGAATGCAGGAGGGAATAGATGTTTGATACTAAGTATTCCTTTATAACAACTATCACTTGATTCTATCCTTAATTGGAATTATCAAACAACTAATCAATCAATCAATAATATGTATTATTATCTTACTTGAAAGAATCTTCAAGCAAAGAATCTCCATTTGGAATAGAAGAACGAACAATTGAGATTAGATCAGCTGAAATGATGAATGATTCATGATTGGAAGATATATATATATGATACCACAGATGATAATGACAATCTGATGGAATATAAGAATGACAAACCATTGAATAGTTCCTTACTAAGAGCATTGAAAATATGATAACAACGAGATCGAATTTCATCATTCCCAACTATTCTATAAAAACGTAAGTTTAAGAAGAAAATAAACCAATACGATATCGATTTCCTTGTTGATGAATAGATTGAATGGATACTAACATATTATTGATTGAATCGTCGAATTCATTCTCGAACAATTTATAATGCATAGCGCATTCTGTAGAATTAGATTCCATATTCTAGAAAATAAAAAAATGAAAATAATCAATAAATTGGATTAAAAAAGCTTACAGTAGTATTAGGTGCATAATGAATTTCTCTCGATTGATCCGAATCAATTTCTCCTTCTTCTCTTTCACTATTTACTTCATCTTTTCTACTTCTCTTTAAGGGTCTTCCATCTATTGATTCCAATTTAACCTTTCCATCCATATTCCTCAATAAATACAATACAATTGATTTCCTTCACTACAAATAATAAGTGTTATGTATTACGTCACGAGTCGTAATATTAGTTGAGACTTTATCGGAGAGAGAGTACAGCACAACAGTGCGATGGCAAATACCTCAAGTGAGTAAAAAGAAGGTAGAAAGAAACAAAGAGAAGTCTAACTGTCTTGTATCTCTACCTTAGACATAGTATAGTGTTTGTTAAAAATAGAAAGAATAGTGTAACTTGGAATGAATGGATAGAGGAAACAAGGAATACATTTGATTCTTTCCATCACTATTGTAAACTATCTCATCTATCATAGACTAAGATACACGTTGATTGATAGATCATAGACATATGGTAAGAGATAGAGATAGACTGACTCTTCCATTTAATGATAAACAATACTCATAAAGAATAATCAATACATTTATTATTACTACAACAATTATTTAACAGAGACTAGCGCACTATTAAAAGAAAACAAATATGAAGATGTATAAATGAATAGCTTACAGCTATACCAAAGAGGTCAATGAAGACAATGCTTCTTCTCTGTTTTTTGATCCGGGGAAAATTTGCATTGACCTTCTTCCCCTCACCATCCCTTAAGTAGATTGTCGATAACTTTCACTTCTCTATTTTACATCCAACCTGCGCGGTCTAAAGGAGAAAGGAACTAACGGCGAAGGCGGAGCAAAAGCAACCAAGCCATTGCGGAAAGCGAAAAGCCATCTCTCTACTTTCGTACTAATCAGGGTCAGGGGCAGGCACTTATGCAAAACACCCTGGACCAAAAAAAACAGAGAAGTACCAATATTATGAACTAGGAATAAACGTGGACGTATAGATATGTAATAAATAATTTGCAAGTGATATTTAAAATATAATTAATTGATGAGATCAAAAGTAGTCATTATCTTCAATAGACCTTCATGCATATTCCTTCGTAAAACCAATAGATTGATTGGTTTATACATACTGAAAAGAGATTAGAATGATGAATCAATCGATATATTGATTATATTTGTATCTTACTGGAACATTCGATCATATGGATCTTCAATTGAAACATCTCCCACATTACCAATTACATCAGATCTGAAATAATGAAACAAATTAATGAACATTTTTAATTCATAAAAATACTTGAGAATTATTCCACCAGATCGAATAGAAATGATGCATTGTTCAAATGGAAAATTGGAATAATAAATAAAGAAATGAATAAGAAGAGATCCTATTGATTGGAAATTCACTTTATCTGAAATGGATAAAATTTAATCTATATTAGAATCTGATTGATCATACTTGGTAGAGGAGGATTGAATGGTGATACTGTATCAATACAACCTTTTTCATTTGGTATTAATCGATTATGATGAAGATTATTGATTGATGGAAGAACTGGAGGAAATACACCACTTTGAAGAAAGTGAATGAGGAGTGTAGCAAGGACGTAACTGCAACCATATCGATTAGTATAGACAAATACAGTACCCATGTGTATTTACAGTATCTACAGTATACCTTGACATCCCATCTTGTGGTGCAAATGTCTTAGATGCCCAATGTTTGAGATAAAGAGAAAGACAACCAATACGAGTATCAAATCTGCACGATAATAATGAATGATTAGAATAATAAGTAGATGAACATACTTTCCATATAATGTTAGAAGATTAGAAAAGTAAATGGTTCTCTTAGAGAAATGAATAGTAACTGGAACAAATTGACCTTCTTCTAATAAATTCAAATCAACCTTTAAATATAATAAGCGATCATAATGAATAATATACGAATAAGACTACCGAATCCCTCGTAACTGAAGTAATATTTGATCCTTGTCTACATAATTCATCGAGAGTTGGAAGAATAAGAGAACTTGAATGAATAGTGTATTCAATGGAATGAAATAGAGAATAATATTAGATCTAACTATAGATAATCAGGTGAATGATCAATTGAAGATGTCAGTGTAAGATCAAGATTAGATGAAGAAGATGATAGAATACTATTAGTTGAACCACTTATAACCAAATCCATATTGTGAGGTGATAGAACCTAGATTTATCATTGTTACACTATTCAATAAATAAGATATACTAACGTATTTAATTTTGTGCAATATATTATTTCTTATTTCATGTTTCCTTTGAAGATGACAATCTTCCTAAACGATCAATATATTGATTATGCAATCATAAATGAATACTGAACCTGAAGATAACTCCAATAATGATTCTCAATAGAATGAGATAAATGAAGAATTCTTTGAGATCTTTTCTCTTCCCATTTAATATGATCCATATTCATCTTTCCTATTGTAAGTATTCCAAATATTGGATTAGGTAAGAATGTAGATACTTGAAAGAGATAATATGAATTGAATGGAAATGAATGAATAGATAGATATATACCAATAACAGATGGATTACTTCTCATGATAAGATAATGTTGCATATTCTCTTGTTCTTCTATCATTTCTTCTAATTCTCGAACCAATTTATCCTTATCTTCTTTTTCTTCTTCTTTCTTTTCTACTATTCCTGATCTCTCATTATGATTACTCTATAATAATCAATTGAAATAAACAAATGAATTGAAATGATATAAACATACAGTAGATGGTTTATCTATTTCCCCTTCTTCATCTGATGATAATATGATAATATCGTCATTATCTCCATCATTATTCATATTCCTATCTCCTTTATTCCTTGGTTTTCTCTTTCTTATTTTCTTTGTCGGTGAACCTTCAACTCCCTTCTAAATGAATATACTACTGTAGAATGTACTGTAGAATATTATAAAGTATTACCATTTGGTAGTAATAAAACGTATAATCACAACTTTTTACGACAACAAAAAAAAGTTTTTGTCCACTTATCTCAATATTATACTAACCTTATCAACATCAGCTTCTTCTTCCATTTTCCTCTTCATCTTCTTCTTATTCTTTATCGCTATTTTATCTACTATCCTCTTTTTAAATTTATAAGAAGTAACAATATGACTCCAAGCTTCTTCAATCTTCCTTTTCACACTATTCTAAATGATTAATCAATCAATATTAATCTACAGTAACCATCAATACAATACCTCTATTTCAGGTGTAATTGAAGGAAAGAATTGTTGATATGAAGGAAGATGTTTATTATGATACTTTCTTAGTCTTACAAATCTTTCATATTTATAAACAGTAATTGGAGCTTCTTCCAACTTCTTATCATAATGTTCACCTAATATCAAATCATTCAATACATTCAAATATCAATCATATCTTACATTTACGAAGAAGTTCAATTACAATCGGTACACTATCTTTCACTTTATCGATTAATGCATTGATCACCTCGATTGAATACTTCAAATGATAATTATTGATCGTATTGATTATTGATTAGATAAGATACTTACATATCGTATCATAAGATAGATACATCCAGGTGGGAATAGATATAATGAATCAAGAACACTCAGACAATATAATCCATGATTAGATGTTGGATCACTAAATTGAGAAGAGAATATATTCATATTCTAGATATAATCCATATATTAAATTACCCAATCGATTGATCCGTTACATCAATATTAGCTTTAGCACATTTGTTGTGTAGAAAATTAACCAGACAACCTGAAGCAATATGAATATTATCATGAGAATACAAATATGGAGTGAATTAAAAGATAAAATAAATGAAATTGTACCATTAAATAGTCGACTATCGATCATTTTGCATATATTAGATGAACGAAGAACAATTTCTTCAATAGTTACAGGTGGAAAACTGGAATATAAGGATACGGTAGATTCATAATATGGTAACACATTGAAAGATAATTTGAAGAAAATACAGTGATGTTTCTGATATCGTGTATGAAGATATTAGACATACATGTTGGACATTCAAATTGTTGTACATATATGATTATAAGATAAACAACTACATTAAAATTCAAGAGTTATAACCAACTTTGGAATAGAGAACCATTTCATATAACGATCATATGAAGAATATTTCAATTTGCATGACTGAATGAATGAATGAATGAATGAATGAATGAAGATGAAGATGATATAATATGAATATATATGAACCTTTCCATTAGATGAGTATATCACATGATCATTTCTTCCTCTTTTCCTCTGATTTCCTTCTTTCTTTCTCGATTCAGATATTTTTACAATCTCTGGCTGCAATGAAAGCATAATCATTATTCTTCTTCAGCAAAGACTATTCTAACCTTATTTCCATCAAAACTTCCAAATAATTCCTCATACATACAAAATACTTCATCAAATCTCGATCTATCAGTTAAACTAATTCTTTTCTTGTGTCTTCTATCACGATCCACTATAAATACATATTAGATATTGATTAGTTAATTCATTTGATTTATAATACAACAATACCATTTGAGCGTATATCATTCATAAATGATTCTTTTACTTCCTTCAATGCAAATGCCCATATTCCCAACTTTGATTCGTCATACTGAAATGGTGGAAATATTTATTTATCTTATCAATAAAATAAATATAAAACGAATAATTATGATAGAAGAAGTACCTTTGTAATGACATAGAAGAGAAATGCATTAGGTAATAATCGATAAGCACTGGATAAAAAGATGAGAGCACGGTAACATGAACTACTCTTTTCATCTCTATAATATTGATTGATTGATTGATCGATCGATCGATCGAGAACAATTTACTTGAATGAATCTACAGTCAGACGTTCCATGAAAGATGACGAATCACGAAGAAGTTTGATTAATCCCCCTCAAAATATTATTATTATTATTCCTTCACTTGAAACGGGAAATGGAATAAGTATAATATGAAGCACTAATGAATTGATCTATATTTCAATGATAATACCAACATGAGAAAAGATCCTTATTAAGAACTTTGAAGAAATGAAAACTACGAGATAAAATAACATCATGTGTCAAACTTCTGAAATTAAATGAAATGATTTTCTTCCAGATAATAGACAAGATTGCATACATAGTCGATGACATAGCAATATCTTCAATTGCAGTATTCATGAAAAATGGAGGAATATCATATTTATATTCCATCGATGAATTATAAATAGTAGATTGAACTGATTCGAAATGTTTGAATGAGTCTTCTATTGATAGTTTCTGAACGAAGTCATAGTTATAAATATGAATAAGAAAAATGGACCATACCGAAAACTTGATATACGATTCAAATGGTTGAATCATAGATCCTATAAGATATGTAGATGCATTATTCCAAATACTCATTATCTCTTCTTTAACATTCAATCGAAATGGAATAGTTATAAATGGAACAATTGATTGTATTGATTGAGTGATATCATCTATACACGATGGATCATCTATCATCTATAATGAATATAATCATTAGATATAGAATAGATATATCTATATACCTTTCGAATGTAAAGATATATTGAAATAGAAGGAATGATGGGGGTGACATATTTTGAATGTCCACTAATCGATATTAGAATATGATAGGCCAACATTGTATACGGGTTTCTGTAATAAAAAAATATTTCGAATTAATTACATTTTTGCGGATATATAATGCACCCGTTTAGTAAATCTAATAAAATGTTAGACTTACTTGATTTGTTCCACAGTAATTCCTTCATACATTGGAATATTATGACGAATGAACTTAACGAGATTACCTTAATAATAATAGATGAATATAATGGATCAAGTGTACACTCTAATGAATACCTTTGAATAAAGTTTGATCTATATGGAATAATAGTTTGATACTCACTTCTCGTACTTTATTTACACTTACTTCAAGTGATCTTCAAATATTAATCCATTAATCGATTAATCAATAAATGAGAGAATATGGAACTAACTTTGTTTCATGAAAAGTATCCATATGAACAACACATTCTTTCCATACAATATCATCTCCCATTATCTTCCATGTTGCCTAATTTAATGATTCAATTATATTATTATATATCTATCAATTCATATGAATACTTGTTCAGAGATCCATTGTTCGAGAGATTCAACTGCTTCTTTCATATTATCTTTCGATTGACAACAATTCAATTGATCTAACTGAAAACATTCATCTAATCAATAATCAATAATCAATAAATAGAAATATAACCTTTGTATATAAACTCTCATTGAACAGTTGATAGTATTGATGAGATATCAATCGAGATGCATTATTCACAAGATCAATCGATAATTTATCTATCAATTCATCCTTATTCAAGTCTTTAGATGTGGAAACTAAAAGAAGAATAATTATATGGATCAATAGATAATAAAGTCTAACCTTTAACAATAAATGAACAGAAAGAATCCACCAATGGTTTAAGAGGAATAGTACATTTGAATAGAGATGAATGATCTTTCTGATAATGAAGATAATATAGAATAAAGTTGATAATACATGGACAAACCTTGATAAGAGTAAGGAATAAATAACCATGAGGAAAGAATGAATAGGATAGTCTTTTCAATAAATCATATGCATAGGGTGATGAAGGATCTCTCAAGATATAATACAATATATGATTAGATAAATAGAATAATGAACTGACTGAAACATCTCTTCATTCTCTAGATCTCTATTAGATGGATAAAGAAGTCGAAGACGAGGGAAAAGACTTCCTGAATAATATATTATTATTCATTTTGATATTCATCAAATATTAACCTTTGAATAAAAGATGATCAATGAAAGATAAGAAGTTGACAGATCTACTATATACATGGGATACACTGACTGATCTACAAATCAATCAATCAATCAATAATCAATCAATCAATCAATGAATATGAACATACGGATTAGCATGAAATAGAGAACTATTATCATTCCAGAATGGATCATTTATATATCCCATTAATGAAGAAGACAATATATCGATTGATGAAGATGATGGCTAGAAATAATCAATAATTGAAGATAATATTTATTTTACTATTCAATACCGTTACATTCATAATTTTAGAGAACAATTCTTCATATTCGTTCTTACAACTATCACATAATCGAACTAATCTTCGTTTTATTCCCTATAATATCAATCAATAAATGGTAGTTCAAGAGATACATCATACATTAATCATTGATCGATGTCTTCTTCCATTTTTTATTCGACTTTCTTGACGACGCCATGATAAACCTAAAGAAAGAATCAATAATCACAGTCACATACAGTACTCTTTTTCTTACTCCTCAGTAATAATTTCATTGCCAATTCAATATAAGATGATATTTGAGGAGATTGAATAATCTCATCAATCGATACATTCTATAATAAATCGATAATGTACCATTTCACTGTGTAAGCAATTAGATACCGTAAGAATGAATAAAACAGAAAGAGAAGGAGGAAGAAGACCCTTCCTATCTAACAATAATAATGTTCCAAATAGAGTTGATGACTTACTACAATCAAATTATTATAATAATGAATAATTAATAAATGAACTGACCTCAAATCTATCTGATTTTCACTCTCTCCATACATGAAAACACTCAATTCTTTCTTAAATTCTCCATTCCCTCCAATCTCTGAAAGATAAAATCAATATTCTACAGTATGATATAATATGTGCTCTCATACTTTTCCAATAAGTAGAAATCATCTCAATCAAATTCATTCCTCTTCTTATCTTTGTTCCATCATAATAGATACAGTTCCAATCATCTCTGAATTTAGACTGAAATCACTAAGTATACGGTAACAAGATGTGATCAATACCTTGAGATACCGTAATCATCAATTACTTGATATGCTGAATCGATTAAATCCTGTTGATCTAATCTTCCAAGGAATTCATTTATATTTGCAAATTCAGGAGCCTAAATTATTCTCAATATTCCACAGTATGATGTACAGTATAATAATACCGTATGATTAATCCATTCCTTATCTAATTGTGAATAGAATGAAGATGGTTTAACAATCTCTTCCATCCATTCATCTCCATCATCATCTTCATCATCTACTTTATCTATATTCATATTATCTATTGATTCTTTATCCATTCCTACAATTATTAATCCTGATCATTCCTTTTCACAAAATATTATTGAATTGATACAAATTATTGAACTTGTTCGCTTCCTTATTATAGCATTCTTTGCGAATGAACAAAATATATATTACACACATTATTGATTTCTTTCTCTCTTCATTACCCAGTAATACAATAATTAATTTCTATTCTCATCTATTCATTATATATATAATATATTGTATGTACAGTAAGAGATGAACAAACTCTTCTCATTACAATCAATCAATAATATTGAACAACGCATTTATCATTATATTCATTTTTTTTCTGACATACAAAACTATGAGATCATCATTATTAACAAGTCATAACGAAAATATGATATTTCTTTAAAATTCAGAAAAAAAAGATAAAATAAAATCAGTAAAGTTGACTAGATGGAATGAATATATGAATAACTGTTACATCAAAGAATCAATCGATAACAATTACACATGGAATTTGAGAATAGCATCTTCAGTTGCTGCTGTCATTGCAGCAGAGAAATGAGATGATGTGAAGGGTTCATTAACACTGAAGATCAAAGATCAAAGATGAATTATACAATTGAATGACTTACACAACAGTAAATGAACCATCGAATGGATGTTCAATGGCGAAATCAGGAACATCATGAGGAATATCTCGTCTGAAATACAATAAAATGAATAGATAAATAGATAGAATATATGATATGTACTTCTTAATCACTGATCCTTTTCTGATTGATATTGCATATCGATCAAATTCAAATCCAGAATAATACATGAAAAATCCAATTAGAAGCGATCCAATTGATTGTACATTCTTACATTCTAAAAGGGAAAGGATAATAGATGATAGATGATAGATGAGATATGATAGATGATACCAGGTAGAGGAGGATCGAATGGAGATGCAAAGTCGAATGAAGCAAATGAATCAGGAAGTAATCGAGATGGATAAAGTGAATGTAGACATGGAAGAATAGGAGGAGATACTGCACATTGAAGATAATGAATAACCAATGATGTTAATAAATATCTTAATATACATCATCATATCAATCAATAACTTATTATTAGCTATGATCTCACTTGCTGATATCTTGTGCTCGTCTAAAACGATCTTTCACCCAATGTTTAATGTACACCACCAATAACGAGACTCGTTTATCGATTCTTCAATTGATTATTGATTAGTTGAAGAAATGAAATAATCGATAAAGTCATACCCATCATAGACAGCCATAATCTTAGAAAAGTATAATGCACTTGCATCAATAGCTATACGAACAGATAGAGTCTCACCAGACATTGTACACTCGAATTCTAACTTAAATACCAAAGAATACGGTAGAAATAGATTACGGCAATCGAATGATTCACTAACCAATAAAGCATCTTGTTTAGTTATCTTTCCTCCTCTCTGAGTAATTACAGTAGGAAGACCAAGTTGAGCGAAGAATATTGATCTAGAATATTATTGATTGGTAAATACAGTAATAATGTATCGTACTCCTTACCTTATATAATCAGTGGTGATATGAGGAATCGGAGAGATAAGAACAAGATCAAGATTAGATTCACGTGTACCAAATAGACAACTAGATGATCCGGCCATTAAGAAGAATACACCATGTTCATCTAATAACTGTAAAGATCAAAGATCAACTTTATATCTAACTCTGACTATTCAGATTATCATACCTTTTGTATTCCATCCTGTACTCGATCCCAAACGATACGTTTCCTCTCATGATCAGTTGCATTCTACAATATGTATCATAGATCAAAGATCAAAGATCAATAGATTGATACCTGAGTGTGTTCATTGAAATGTCGTATAATCTTATCAGAAATGATATCAAGTGAATCTCCAGCTAATTCTTCCCATTTAGAATGGCCACTAGGTCTTCTCCATACTGTATTCACCGCCCATTCTTCACGATTCTCCCATTTTGATACTGTAACCAATCATTATTACTTCAATCAATCGATATCAATATCATCTACAGTGACACAATAAACCATTTCATTGTAATCAAATTATGGTGATCAATTAGGGGATAGTAAATATCTAAGTGGTTTCATTAATATCTAATCACTTTATTTATCTTGTAATTATGCGTATATAATAGTCATCGAACATTACTTTTTGTAGTGATGAAACAAAAAGTGATAGTTAAATTACACTTATGTGGCATACATTCTATGGAAGATCTAAATAAAGGGGTTGAATCATCAAAATATATAAGGGGAAAAGGTAATATAGGGAATGATTTCATGAATAATCTCACCATCCATAATATGACTTGATGTCTTCACTTTACTCCAATGTTCCTTTAATGTCCTTTCCTTCTCTAATTTCTTTCTTCTTTCCAATTCCTCTACTCTTCTATCAAATCTTTCCTTACTTCTACTTCTACTTCTTCTTCTCTTTTCTCCTCTTCTTCTATCATCATCATCTCTTCTACTATCATTACTTCTTCCAATAGTTTGTATCAATAATCTAGCTGTAGCTTCTCCATCAACCATCTTCACTTCATTTCTTCCTCTATCATTCCTTCCTCTTCTATCTTCATCTATTTCTTTCTTCTTATTCTCATGTAACCATTGTTGTAATCTTCTTTCTCTTCTTTCCATTTCTTCTTCTTCAGTCTCATGAACATTATCAACTAATCTTCTAGCAATTCTATCTAATCTTCTCTTATCTTCATCATTCAATACTCCATCAATAAAAGGAGGGGGTACATTCATTCCAGTTGGAGGCATACAATGAATATTAACAGGTGGTTGTGGAGGTGGAAGACCACCAAATGCCATTCCTTGATTCATCATTATATCTCCTCCTAACGGTATTGGTCCTCCTAGATCTATATCCATAAGTGAACGTGGTCGTCCTGTTGGAAGTAGAGGAGGAGGAGGTCGCCCATTCATCAATCCTCCATTACCCATCATTGGACCTGGCCCTGGACAGAATGGACCACCCATCATGGGATTCGGTGGGACAAAGGGACCACCCATCATAGGACCAGGACCAAATCCGAGAGGTCCACCCATAATAGGACCTGGTCCTGGACCGAAGGGACAACCCATCATGGGAGCAGGACCCATCGTATCCATAACTTGAGGACCACCAACAATAGAACCACTGACTGGATCCACTCCTATACTAGTGAGATCAATCTTCATATCAAACTTGATGGGATTAGACGTAGTAGAGGGCAAAGTATTCATTATGGTCATCTTATCAGTAGTCTTCATATCAGTAGTCTTCATATCAGTTGTAATAGATTGAATAATCTCCTTTGGTTCTTCTATCTTTATCTTTTCCTCTTTCAATGGTTCATTCTTCTTCACTAGTTGAGGTACTCTTGAACTTTTCTTATTATTCGTAAGTCCTTCTATTCCTGGTCTTCTCCTTTCTTGACATATTGATATCCTAATAGGTAATCCTTTCTTATCCGTATCCACTCCCATATCTGATGACCATGCTCGTATCTCTTTTAGAGACATCTTCTCTTCTAGCCAAGCACCAATGAAATCTGGCTGAAAGTAAACATCATATCAACTATATCATATACAATTGATTATATGAATAATACACATGAAATTATATATTATAGTGAATACAATGCATTTCAATATTGGGAAGGAAAAGGTAGATAAGGAGAAATTAAATATTGGGGATAGCATGAAAAAACAAATAGTAAACAAAGGTATAAAATAAGGACTGAAACGATATTGACAACGACATATTTCGGAAATTATGAAGGAAAAAAACAATTGAATATGGATGATATAAGGGTACATAGAGGATTAGGTAAACGTAGCAATAGGTGCAACTACTGAGGGATTAGAAGATCCATTGAATTGAATTGATTGTAGTATCACAGAATATGAATATAGATTTAATTACAGATGATTAGTAACATAGTGAATATTCTATACATTCTATATATGATAGATATCGTATAAATGGGACAATAGAGAAAATAACCTTCATTGAAATCACAAAGAATTACTTTATTCGATAATATGGATTTTATAGTGTGTTGGGAGGGCATACAGTATAATGGAACTCTACCTCTTTCTCCAATGAGATAAGATTGACAATGAGATGCAATAAGTATTAGGTTGATGCCAAAGTTTCTTTACAAAATACAGTACGAACATATTTATCTGTCACAAAATGTACAAGCCCAGGTTCAAAATAGAAGCATGCCCCTTCTGCAGCGACAGTCTTGCGCCATTTATTGGCCAACTGGCAGATCCCATCATGCCAGGAAGAGCCGGGCTGTGACTTGAAGAAGTTATCGACATTGGCACGGTCGTCGAAGTGCTGTCCTTTGATTAAGAAATGTGGAGCCGAAAACATATGACAGTCCGAGGTGGGGGGGAGGTCGAGGGAATACGGTGGGTGGGGTAGAACAGTCCGGACAGGGTCAATCTTGCAGCTCTTGCGTTATCATTCTGAAAAAAAGATTTTAGCTTGTTTCCCATGGGTTGATTCGAGATGGGCCTTCAAGTTTCTCAGCTGAGTAACATATACTTGTGGGGTTATTGTCTGGTCTTGGGGCAGCAGCTCTGAACACTCAACTCCTCTGACGCTCCACCAAACCGAAAGCATTACTTTCCGAGGGGTGAAGATCGGGTTTAGGCTCGTCTGCTGGCACCTCATCTGCATCAACCCACTAGCGTCTACACTCATCATTGTCGAGAGGATCACGTTTAATCCCAAGCGATGGCATAACCGAGCCAGTCTGGGTAGAAGAGGCACTGCTGCAACATCCTGGTAGGTGAATTCAATCGAGACGAAAACATGATGCATTCTCAGCCGGACGAGTAGATGGACTGACGCGAAAGTAACTCTGAGCAGGGGGGGGGGGGGGGGGGAGTGTCCCCAAGCATTGAGAGTAGAGGCCCCTGGGATAAACAACAAGAGAAATACGTGGGACCAAATGTTGTAAAGAAACTTTCGCCTCAACCTAATACAAGAGATAGTACAATGCACAGGATAAATATATTATGGACATGGGATATGATAACAATACAATAGATGAATGAAATAATACTAGAAGAATAAAAGGATAAAAATGAACTCACAATACTCTTGCATCTTAAACTCCTGAACAATGAAGGCATACGAGGATAGATCAATTGACATGATTTCTTCCGAAGATTTTTGATTATTGGAGCTACATTTGGATCTTTTTCTGTTGATTTATTTGTTGTATTCTTTGGAGCCAATTTCAACACTACAAATAACAATTGATATCTATATTCAAACAAATCTTATAAACTAACTCAAAGCCATTGCAGATTCAATCGGTTCAACCATTACTTTCAATGCTTCAAGTACACGACCAATTATTGATTCATCAAAGATCACCTTAATCAATCGATAATCCATCAATCAATCGATAATATGAAGTGACTAACTGCTCGTACGAATGGATACATGAATCCACGAGGGAATATAGCCCATCTCTCCATAATCTCCAGAAAACGAATTGAATGATGACGAAATGGATCACTACAATACATCACAATTTGAATAAATAATAATATTAATAATAATAATAATAATGATAATAATAATAATAATAATAATAAATCATGATGCTTACAAGATAAATTCCTCTCTCAAATCAGCAGTGGAATGAGGAACAATATTTTGTGCGTTGAAAATCAATAAACCTGAAGAAGAGCAATAATCAATAATTATCTGTTTTCTCAATCAATAATATCGTACCATGATATAGTCTCTTATTGATTGCATTGATAATTTCAATTGCTGCACGAGTAATCTTCTCTCCTTCCATTTCACTGAAATTAAAATCAACAATTGATATAGATAATGAAGTTGTTGGAACTAACGGTTCAAATCCATAATATCTCGAGTTATCAGACCAGAAACTAGAATACTGTAGACTCATCAGCTGTAATAGTCAATATGATATGATATGATAAGAGGATGGAACTTATCATACTCGTCCTTTAGCTTTTTCTTCTTTCGCTTCAGCATACAAATCTTCTTTTGAAGCTCCTTCACGTATTTTGATAGCAGCTGTCACAAATGCTGGCTACAATCAACTATAGCTAATAATCTATTTCAATTCAATCAATAGATCAATATATTATACAAACCGGATTTCTCTGCATAATAGGGAACATTTGAGGATATTGTGGAAGTAGATGATTATCAGCCAATTCTTGCATCTCACCACACATTTTATGAAGATCTTCATTCCTTGATACCTTCTTATTAGTACATTTAGATACTGAAACAAACAAATATTGTATGCGTTGATGGATAAAAACATAATGAGAGGATAGATCAACATCAAAATCAAGAGACTATATTTGCTATTTATATAATTCAAATAACTAAGTGTGATTCTAAATAGATATAAAGATGTTACTGACTATATACAAGATGTCCTTTCATAGTAGGGGCAATATTCCTGAATGGCTCAAGAACTCCACGTATCTTATCACGATCTGTTCCAATCTACAAAAATACCAAAGATTATCGATTTATTGATTGATAAAATAAATAATGATTACTCATACCAGATTAATACAAAGATAAACGAATCCTCGTGGAAACAATCCAAGTCCATGAAGCGTTGTCAAAGCAAAATAAGCATTCCTTTTCTTCTTGTTTCTACAAAAATATCAGATATGATTGGAGTCTAAAAATGAATAATGATAAACAATCTCACCCAAGTTCTTCCTTTGTTAACTTAGCAGCACCAGATACTACTGCACCTTGCATTCGAGTGAATAGCGTATCTATATAATCAATCAATAATTGAATAGATTACGGTAATCATTCACCATTGAATAAATAATCATTCATCTCGAATAATAGAGCTATTGATGCAGCGTTAGCCTCTTGATTGTCTATCACTCTAAAATGATTATATTTAATAGGAATCTCAAATGGAATAAAATATTAGTTATAGACGAACCCAGATATTCCGGTTGAAGGGAAGAACATCTGTCTACATCGAGTCCAATATGCATCATTCATTGCATTCTTAACCTACAAAACCCATTCATCCTTTCAAATCAAAAGATCAAAGATCAATCATACCTTTTTATTCGAACATCCTCCTACAATTTTTACTTCATCATCTTCATCGTTTACCTGAAAGTAATTATTGATTAATCAATCAAAATACAGTATGATAAATACCTCATCTTCGAGAATAATCTCAATATCAGATCCACCACCTTCTTCTGCCATCTATCAAATGATATACACAATATTCCATAAATCAATAATCAATCAATAATCAATTATAGATATTAGTTAGGGAATAATACTCATATTGAATATATAATAAATAAATAAAAAATAAAAAAGTTTATCAACAACATTTCTGAACAAATCAATTCAAGGTATAAGTTACCTGTACAACAATAGAACCAGTAATATATACAACAACAATAAACAACAAAAAAACAATCAATATCTATCAACTACACAGTGTTTACGAACCATAAGTATGTCTAAAAATGTGTTCATATTCTAAAGAGTCTTGATAGTAGATAATTTGAATGATGTTATCAAATCATTGGCAGCATCTTTCATTGCAGATCGAATAAGAGAAGTATTATTGACCTGCCTATAAATAATATATTGTTTATATTAGATGTAATAAATAGATAAACCATACCGTACACCTTGATCATATGGACTCTCACAAATTGCACGTTTCTTATCATCTTTACTAGGATTCAGTCTGAATAGATATACAAAAACAATCAGGTAAATATGAAAAATACAGCTATGATGTTACTCAACGTATCGTTATTATATAGTAATCGTAATGTTAAAGGGAGCGTAACCTCACTCAATGGTCTCTTCATTGCGCACACTATTTCTCTGTTCTCTAACAACGAGAGACCATTTAGTGAGGTTACGCTCCCTTTAATATAATGATCTAGCCTCTATCTATAACATACCTCTTGAGTACATGTCCTTCTCTAATCGATATTATATACTTCTCAAAATTAAAGTTTGAGAAATAAATAAAGAATCCAATGAGAAGTGATGCGACTGATTGAATATTCTCAGACTCTTAATATCATATCATATCATACAATCATTATAATATATTATATACTTGGAGCATTATCAGATGGAAGATGAGTATCATAAGATTGGAATGATTTCGGATCAAGTCGAGGATATAAGAAGTTGAGGGATGGAAGAACCGGAGGAGATACTCCGCATTGGAGATAATGAATAAGTAGTGTAATTATATGATAACTGGAATGATAATCATAGAAAATATAATGATAAGATAATGAAACCTTCCAAGATGATTAGATTTATGATCGAGAATTCTCCATGCCTTCAGTAGAAGAACAAGAGGAGCTATTCTATCATCTAACAGATCCATTACACAATATACATGAGCCATATATAATGTATTCAATTCATAATTAATATGACATCTTATTGTACTCCTATCCATTTTGATACAGAACATCTAAATACAACAAGTACACTTTATTATTTCAACAATATATAATAATTACCGTATCTTTACCATCACTCGAAATCTGATCTGATTTCAGCAAGCATTCAGCGATATCAGCGAAAGTACTGTAAGACATCATCATTATCAGTACATTATCAGTACATCATTATAATGATCGATAATTGTTTATAACAACAAACCTTTTATTCTTCCTGCACACTAATATATCTAGATTAGAGTTATGAGGGGCAAAGTTCGATAAAGATGATCCAACCATATGAAGTGTATCTGTATCATTCATTATTTCATTCAAACATTCTTTTATTATATTGAATGCTCCCAATTTCTCTTGATAATCATCTTCTCTCTGCAAATCAGTCAGAAATTAAATAGTTGCTTAAATTCAATATATTAATAAATAAATAAATTGAAAAATCATTCATAATTTAAATGAATTTAGAGTAGTATGAAATAGATACCGTAACCGTAGCAGCAGTATGATCATCTATTTTCTGTGATAATCGATCGATTTCACTTTGATGTTTCTTTTCCCATTCAATAAATTCATCTGATCTTTTCCATATTGTAGTCACTCCAAATGAACTAATAAAACTCCATTCTGATTCTAAAACCAAATGGAATATTCCATAATAATATTATATTATCTGTACCATCAAAAGGAGATGAACATATGGATAACTTCGACACATTCTTATCAACCTTCTTAACAATTGGTTCCTTCTCCAAATTTGTTGCAGCGTAAACAATGGATTTAGGCTGTAATCAAATGAAAGGATACAATATATTTAACCCCTGCGCATATAGAATACCTACCACAGTCTTTATTAGATTTCCAAAATGATGTCTATAGACTTGAAACAGTTGATTGTGCAATTGTTTCATTCGATCTTGAAGATCGGTAAGCTAAAACTTGTTCATATTCAGACTTTTTTATATGAAGAAAATGGATTAAATGGACTGACCTGCTTGGTAGCACCGTTATTCTCTAAAAAGATTGAAATGTAAGTAAACAAAAAAATAAAGATAAAAAATTTGTTACCTGCTTCTAATAATTTGAAGAATACATCAATTACAGTCCTCAATTCTATGCAAACATTCTTTATCGTTTGTTCATTTCTCTGAATATATATACTGTTTATAAGAACGAGAGTACGGATCCAAATGTATTAAAGAATGAACTAACACATTGTAATAGTAAAAAGAGCATTCCTTTTGGAAAGAGCATCTTTTTATTCAATACAAGTAATCCAGAATAAGCAGTCAATTTGTTCTCCTCACTATAGTATTATATATTACAGAAATATATCAATCAATATAATACCTCCAAGACTCTCGATCTATTGATGAATTCATGAAAGCAATTTCTGGTAATTGGCCTATAATTAAGAATATATCACTATTCACGAATATAAGCATATTCAAGTCAATCAAAACATTTGACACAGTGATGGTCTCTGGTTATCCCTCAGGATATACCCACCCGCAAAAATTGAATTTTATAGGTACATTTCCGCAAAATTGACGCATATATTGACGATTCTCATAAAATTGTCTTTGTTTTAAGGTGTTTTTGTCCACATGTTTTTTTTATCCCAAAATCATAGTACTGACACACACTTGAAGGATCTGGGATACCTATAGACCATCACTGATTTGACAGTACCATTTAACAATTCATTGACGTGCGTGCAAACCATAATAGCAGCTTTGGATAAATCTCGCTTTGTCATTGTACTGTAATCATAAAAATAAAATTAAATGTATGGAAAATATTGAAGAAAAGAAAGTACACTCACTTTTTTAAACCAAAGAGCTTGCAATTACTGTTAAAGAAACAATCTGCATATAACTTTGCCATTTTTTCTTCGATTGCCCTTAGCTTAGATCCCGCTTCATTCTCTTTCTACAAATAACATTTACATAATATTACATCAACTTTAATTTACCTTCGGATCAATTTTCACGATGTCACCGAACACCTCACAATACTTTCCTTTCAATTCTTTCTCTGCTTCTTTCGCCTTAGTCTCGATTTCCTTCAATCAATCATGTTATCGATCGATCAATAATATCTACGTACCTTCACTTCTGATTTCGGAAGGATATCAAATTTTTCCCGTCGTTCTAGAAAGAATCATTTAAGTTAATCTCTCACGAGAAATAGGAGATCCTTCTGATGTATTGTTGTAAACTTACTCATAAGAAAGTAATTAACACGTGCCCGAATACAATCCATCGCAATTGTTAATGCTTTCTTAACTCTTTCCATATCATTCTGATAAGAATAATTGATATTGATAATCAAATGAATACAATCATACCAATACAAGAAGTAGTCCAAGGAAATTATTTCTGATAAATTTACGACGATCAAGGAACATAATCAATCCAATCACTTCATTTTCACTATAATATAATACTCTAATCATCAATAATCTCATTAGAATGATCAAATAGTAGATCATTATCATCAATCATTTAATCAATATATCTACAACTCATACTCTTTGAGGTCACTTGGAGTAAATTGAATTGTAGCAAATAAATGAAGAATTTTCAAGAAATCATCTCCAAATGTTTCATTGAGATATTGAATAATGAAACATGATAACTTATATCGAGTAGATATAGTTGATAAGCTTCTGAAAAAAAACAATTGTAATTAGTACCGTCAAAACGAAACAAGTAAAACATTTGTCAAAAATTTTGACAAAAGTTCACAAGATTCCCTGTTTCAGCATTTTCCACGATAATGATGATGTATTATCTAAGGTGTTTCATTGTGGATGTGTTTGCAGTTATGCACGACAAAAGTGAAAAAATTAATCGGGAACGCTCCGGAGCAGAATTGGTATACTGTAGCATACTGTAGAATCTTACCGTAAAATTGATGCCATCCAGCTTTTTTCGTTTAATCATGGGTATATCTAGCATTACCTGACTTTCTATAGCGAATTTGCACAATTTGGATCTTGGCAAAGATCAGGTTGCAAAAGTGGTATACTGTAGAAAATCCTACCGTATACCAGTTTCACCAAACAGCGTTCACAGTAATTCATTTACAAAATTTTCTACATAGGCAAATTAGGCAAGCCCAGAGATGCTCAAATACCCTATTATCTAGTAAAAAAACTAGCAACCGCGTTTAGATATCATGATTCGAAATTTTAAAAATCTTGTGAACTTTTGTCAAAAATTTTCAAAATTTTTGACAAATATTTCACTTTTTTCGTATTGACGGAATATACAAGGGGAAAATGCATACGATTTGAATTTGTATATATCAGCCAAAAATTCCCATTGAGTTGTAGAATATTTACTAAGAGCTGCACGAAACTGTTGGAAATCCTAAAATATACGAAAGACAATAATGATACAATGAGTTGTTATCTATATACATACGGAATGTATTCCATCTCCATCCATTTCATTATGATCATTCTTTAGATCAATCGATGAACCTGCACGTGATGAACATGCTGATCTTGTCTTTACTCTTATCTATAATCAATCAATAATTGCATTACTCTATCTACTATTAATTAATTAATATATTATTATTATTATTATTATTATTATTATTATTATTATTATTATTATTATTATACTATATCTAGAATAAATGTATAAAAAAAGGAAATGACATACACGATTGGATGATTTCCCATCTCCATCATAATCACTTCCAGATGAAGAACATGCATCATTCTCCATTCTAATTAACTGAATTATATTATAATATATAATGATTATAATATAATATACAATATAGTATACCTTGATACATTCATCTTCCCCTTCTGATATATCCATCAATGAATATGATCGACACCTTCTAGTATTTCCTTCTTCATTTTCATCATCATCAGATATCTTCTCTTTCTTTATCTTCTTCTTATCTATCTTATCATTTTCTTCATTTGCCATCAACTTCTTAGGCTTTTTCTTCTTCTTCTCCTTCTTCATATCTTCATCTGACTCACTACTAGATTCATTTTCCATATCCATCTTCCTCTTCTTTTTCTTCTTAACTTTATCTACATCATCATTATCATCATCTTCTATTTCCTTCTTAATATTCTTTATCTTCTTACTCTTCACTTCTTCTATCATAATAATATCTGAATCTTCATCTTCCTTATCATCTACTTTATTCTTCTTGTTCAATTCATCAGAATCAATTTCTTTCTTCACTTTTATATCATTTTTCTTCTTCTCCTTTCTGTCATCCATATCTTCTACATTTTCTTCCTTGATCTTTTTCTTCTTCTTTTCATCTTCATCTATCTTTTCTCTCTTCACTTCCTTCTAAATCAATCAATAATCAATTTCTTATTCTTCAATCAAATATAAACAAACCATAAGAGTGAATGATGAATTAGTAATCTCACATTCATTATCAGATATCTTTTCTTTTTTTACTTTATTAATATCGATTGGAATCTTCTTCATTTCATTTCGTTTAGGTTTTACTTCCTCTTCACTTTCTTCATCACTTGATATAAACTTCACTTTCGTACTCTTCTGGAATTGTCAATCAATAATAAAATCGATAATGAATTGACTACAGTATACCTTGCATTCAGACGGATCAACAACAATAACATCATTAGTATTAAGATATTCATCTCTAGCCTTTTCAACTTCTTTTTTAATTCTAATCAATATATCATTGCTTTCATCTCCTTCATCAAGAATCAATTGCTTCAAATATAAATATGTTAATGACAATAACTCGTAGTCATTAAATATTAAATCCAACCTCACTCTTTATCTTCGTATTATTCAATAGTTCTATTATCCGTTTCTCACAGTCTTCTTTAGTGTGATTGTAGATAGCACGGGCTTGCTCAATATAATTAATTCAACCAATATTATCATAATATAATCAATCAATAAATCAATAAAGGTAAACAATCTTACCTTAGTACTCTCATCTAGTTTCTTCTTATCTCCTTTCTTATCTTTCATTTCTGAAAAAAAGATTGATTAAATCAATATCAGTGTTCAACAAGGAATAATCGGGAAAAAATGAAATTGGATTAGGATGAGAGAGTATGGGAAAATAGGAGACAAAACTCTCATTTCATTGTTCTATCAATCATGATGCGGTTGGTTTTACCACAACCGAGAAGAGGGTCGGTTACTACCATACATTTTCGACACCCTCGCGGTGAGGGCCTCGCCGTCTATTTTTATATAGTGGGCCAATTTTCGAAATAGGGTGGGTTGATTCACAAAAAGCGTTATTTTCGCTTTAAATCGCAATTTTTAGCTTCCTATCGCATCAAGTGGTCTAAAATGGGCCTTATATAGTGGGTCAATCCTCGCATTGCGAGGGTATGAAAATGTATGGTTACTACGCGAAATGATTGAGAGAGGAGGGGGGTCCGATAGTGAAGGGGGGGGGCGGGGAGGGGCAGAAATCGAAGAAGTGCCGAATAGTCATACCACTTCCATATCCTTTTTTGAATGATTGAAGCATATTGGCTATTATACATCCAAGTGCACCATAATGACGATGCTGAATAACCAATAATCAATATATTGATTAGATATCATACGAATTATCTACCTCGAATAAACAACGAACATATAGAGATGGATCGATAAAGTTCAATGTACAAGAAAGATATTTGATTAGATCATAACAAGCATGTTGTCGAGCCATTCTATACAATTTATTGATTAGATCAATCATTATTTCAAATAATCAATAATCTTACAATGCATTTTCTCCAGCCGAATGATTCAATTGACATGGTAAATTCTCAAATGTAACCTTAGATAGATGATCTGGTCCTGAAAAATTTCTTTTAGAATATATTGTTTATTTCGATTTAAAGATCAAATTTAATATATTTTAACATTAGTGCAAGTTAACTACCATTCTTATCATCTTTCCATGACAATGGTTTCCACGCATATGAAATTGCATGAACTAGTAGATATGCACTACGATAGACAGCCTGATATTGATTGATTAAAGATATGAGAGAAGTGATAGTTTAATCACCTTTCTCGAATCATTCTCGCCTTCACAATAGCCCAGATTCAACTTTTCCATATTCATTTTGAGAAATGAATCAGAAGGAAGACGTAGTCCCTTCTTATTAGATCCTCCTTTACTTTTGGTCTTTTGCAATTCTGAATGAATAAAGCTATTGATTCCATCTAAATAAGATATAGTATAGATAGATAGATTAACATCCAACCAATATCATACTTTGAATCTTTCCTTTATTCTTGGATGGAAATGTTCGTTTAAGTGGAGGGTTGGTTGAATTTCCTCCTTTTCCACCCCGTTTACCTCTCACTTTTACCATCCTATAATGTATATGTATGTATGATATGGAATAGATGATATACAAGGTATTAATGAACTGGAATTATAACAGAAGTTATCAATGACATTCAATCAATTGAAGAATCATTCTTTAATTTATTATTTATTCAGTCAGCTAAGCCATAACAACAACAATCAACAATGTAACGATGAAACATGAAACATGAGGGTGAAAATTATTTAGAAATGAAAAACAAAATATGGATCACAGATACATTGAGGGTATTAAAATGGAAACAATTAGATTGAGAACTATATTGAATATAATAAGATGAAAATAGAGTTAAACAGTAACATTGATATCATCGAGATTCGGTTTTCTTTCATTAAATGCTTCAGATGCATGTTTGAATGCTCCCGTCACTACATGCATTAGATCACGACGAACACATCTAAACAATCAAACAATCAATAATCAATCAATATATAGACTAATAATAATAATATCTTATAAACTACAAACCTAGCCGTATTCTTTCCATCGAAAGGTTCTTCAATATACAGTCCAAATTTGACAGTATCATTCACTAACTGATTTCTAAACCAAAATCAATCAATAATCATAGCTAAAATACAATAATGTAATAAATATATTGCATACCTAGGGAATACTGCTCCTTTCCTGATAGAAATAGCATGAAGATTGAAATCGAAATGAGCATAATAACGGAAAAATCCAACAAGAAGTTCTCCTACTGTCTGTTCATTCAATATCCGTTCTGAATCAATCAATACTTGGATGGGAATATGGGGTAATCGAAAAACTAACGAGGTAGAGGAGGACTAAATACTCCAAATAGATCAAGATCACTTAATTCTGATTGAGAACCGAATCGATTGGGATAAAGATACTGTAATTATCAATTCTCATATTCAATCAATCAATAAACAAGAGATATACCTGTAGATTTGGTAGAACACAAGGGACTACACCACATTGAAGATAATGAAGAACTAATAGAATCAGTGAATAACTGTAATCAATTACATATTATCATATTAATATATAATATATTCCTATATTACCTATTGAATGTTCCATTTAACGAATCATTAATGCCTGCATTGATTGCCCAGTGTTTAACAATAAGACATAGAGCAGCAAATCGATCATCAACTCTACAGTATACTCAGCGATATTGATTGATTGGAATGAATGAATAAAAGGAAGATACCGTGAGTAATAATGCATTAGATGAGAGTTGTATACACCGGCTATATTATTCAGATTGATATCAACTTCAAGTTCATTAGGAGAACCCATTTCCAGTTTGATAATTGGTACCTATAATCACACTATCAACATGACTATTTAATTGAATATAGTATATAATACAACTAATATAAAACTAACGACAGCATGTCGAATGAATTCACATTTCTTTACATCGCGACGTCTTCTCAATTCAAGCCACAACTTATTCAGAGTTCGTTTAGCAAAACTGTAGATGAATGAATAATATAAATGAATATATTGAATAGACTAACTCTTGTCCTTCAGTAATCTGTCCATCATGATTGTATAATACCAGACACAAATCCATATCTGAATTATAACTTCCACATCCATTTACAGTACTTCCTACTGCAAACATGTTCACATCGTTTCCAGGATATACCTTAAGCATATCTATTAATATATTTGAATAGTGATGAGAAGACAAAAATATAATATTAATGATGAGACCATTTACTCTCAGTACCTTTCTTGCAACATTAAGTAATTCCATACGAACTTCCATTTTCCAATTATAGATCTAAACAAATTCAATCAGTTTAACTGATCATACATTTCAATCATACATTATCATCTTGACCATTAGCTTTGTAGTGTTGCCAGATCGCCTCATCAAATATATTGAAATGATCACCAAAACTGTAAATATAATAGATATTCATCTATATCATCATTACATACAATCATACTTTCTCTTATATTCTCTAATTCTTCTCTTTTCCATCTTAGCCATTGAATATGAAGTCACTCCCAGTAGATCAGATTCACTATATTTAGGGTCTACATCATCCACATATATAGGAATAGATGAAGAAGATCCAGCTACTTCTATAGATATATACATTTACTATAATTAATATCTAATTACTCACTTTTATTATTCGGACTCTGTACAGCATTCGCTAGAGTTGCCTAAATGATAAAAAGTATATAAGACCACCATAGATAGTTAGATAGATGGAAATAGAATCAAGAATAACATTTTTAAGTATAAATATATATGTACCTTCTCAAATACAATCTCTCCATCATCACTTGATTCACTCGAACTTCTCACTGTACTTACATTATTCGTCTAGAGAAAATCAATAAATCGATATTGTCGTCATAATCATATAGGAAACCTCATCATCGTCATCATCATCAATTTGAATTACAACCTTCATCTTCTTATTGGTAGGTTCTTCTTCTTCTTTCGTTTTCGATGTAGATGGTTCAGAATTAACTATCTATAATAGTCATACTGTATCTACCATATCCATAGTCTACAGTATACCTTTCTCTTAAGATTAGTCTCTGGATTAGGTAGAGGAGGAGGAGGTGGAGGTGGTTGTAGTAGTAGATCATTAGAACCATTTGATGTATTACTAATATCTTCTCTACTTTCATCAACAACTTTAAATACATCTTTAGCATAATTCCATATATCTTTTCGTGCAGATCGTATCAATTCAGATTGTTCAGGAGAAGACACAGGGGCAAATGTACGTGACTCATCACACATAAACGAATATTTGGCTAAAATCAATCATATATATATCACAAATTATACATTGATTATTACATACGTCGTTTGAGAACAGCTTCAGCATACTCAAATATAGGCTTGGCAACTTCGAAAACTTGCCTGTTTTTCACCTAAAGTATTTGTCTGTGATCTCAGATGATAAATAAATTCTAACCGTTTTAGATGCTTTATATTCTTTGAGTAGTTTATGATGCAACATAGAACCAGCAAATACTCCAACTAAGTTAGTTTTAGCTAATTGACGAGCGTATCTAGAAACAGAATATTATTTAACGAATAATATATTTAACATATCCACTTACTCAACAGTATCAGACTTTCCCGTAGCACCGAATAATTGACTAGATACTCCTTTGAATGCAGCACGACAAGTGAATTGACCATCTTCAACTGAAAGTAAAGACAAAATGAACAAAAAGTTGAATATCTGTCATAAAACTTTACAACGTTCCGATATTTAGCATTTTTCACGTTCTTGATGTCCTATCTAAGATTTTTCAGTGGGGGGGGGGTCGTTTCAATGCACTTATATATGATTAAGTTAAAAAAAAATAATCGGAGGCGCTGCGTAGCAAAATTGGCATACTGTAGAACCTTACTGTAAATGTGCTCCCATCGGGGTTTCTTCACCTAATAGTGGATGTATCTATCATTACATGACTCCCTACAGCGAATTTATAGTTTGGATTATGGCATGAATCGGAATGCTAAATTGGATAAATCCTACCGTATACCAATTTCTCAAGACAGCGAATTATTCAGTTTTAGAAATCTTGAAAACTTCCGTCACAAATGTTTCACTTTTTTCTCGTTTTAACGGTATACTAGCACATAAATAGAAGAACACATTTAAGTAAATTATATAACAGGACACAAAATACCTTTCTTGTCTTCTACGACGACTTCTCTATTACCAAACAATTTGGATATCTCAGCTAATTCTTTAGCAACTACAACTTTCTTTGCCTTCTTCATTGTTGCCATCAATTTACCCCTCAATAATTAATCATACCACTTTCTTTAATTCATACTTCGAAGTGCAAATAATATTGGCGACATTAACACCATTTCAATTCTTTTTCAACAACAAATTATTTGTAGCATACAACAATATTTATCAGACAATTAAGTACAGATATAAATATGAATAACTAATCCAGATATTCTTCTTCAACTTCATTACAATTATTCTCTTCAGATACAATCATCTCTGGTTCCTCATTCACAGATGGAGCCTTCAATACAATTCTTTCATCAGTATTCATGACTATATTCTATTCTCTTACCGTAATCATTTCTTCTTTATGGATAAAATAAACTCGTTCCCATTGTTCAATCTGAAGATATGTATAATTGGTATCTCTACTCCCATCTTTGCGACATTGGGCAAACAAGCATCACAAAAAATAATACATTAAAAAATTTTGAAAATACAAGGCATGGAATTTTATGGAGGCGCGCAATTGAATGATTGGAAGGAACATGGGACACGAAAGTAGGTGATTGAAATACAAAATATAACAAGATACAAGATACAAATAATGTAATGATGATTTAGAAATAAAACGTTAAATTAACTGAAATGTGATATGTCGAATGATTTTTTTTTATTTTGCGAGGGATCTGAAGATCCTTTAAAAGCTAAAAGAATCGAAAGAATAATATTTATATGAAATGCATAGATTGAATAGATTGAAGTGAATAATGTGTAGTAAATGAGAAAGTACATATATTTATATCGATCAATCATATAATACAACTCATCCGAAATCAATGAAATGAATATGATAAGACAAACCTTTGGTAGTGGAATAAGTGGACCGAGAACTATTTGATGATTCTCCCAAAATGTATCCATCATATTCTTAATACGAGCACGAAAACCAATTGCTACTGCCTATAATGATTGAGATATACTATCAGAGGACAAATCAATATATTCATCAAACATGGGCAGCATTGCCGCTAGCTGCATTACCCACCCGATGCAAAAATGATCCGCGAAGTGAAATTATTATATTTACATGCCCCATATTTTCCTCCGACCCACCGATTTTACTTTCCAGCGGCAATGGCCGCCCGTGTATGATATTAATATTTGCTCGACTAATAAGAAGACCGTGGACTGTGAGGTACGATAAGGATACTATAGATGAGGAGATAGATATAGTACCTGATGAGGTCCAGGTGCTTCATGAGGAAGTCTTGCTAATCCTTGTGTACGATGAAGTGACATATATTGAGCTAGAATCAACGTATTATATCAATCAATCGATCGATCGTCAAGGGATCAATTATACTTACGTTCTCTTAGTGTAGTTATAATTGCATTGAATGCACTACTCATAGAATACAGCACAGGAGATAATAAATCCTATATTACAGTAATATGATAAATACAATAAGTACAGTATACCACTTACTTTATATCTACATATTTGATTGATAAGATCTAAAGGAAATAATCCCCATGCACATAACTGTTCCATCAATTCATGTGTACAATTAGACACTGCTTCACTATAACAATAAACAAAATATACAAAATATTCATATATATAACTGAAATACCTCAATTTCTCACTCTCACCCATAGCTCCAATTATACAGATTGGAATTTCTTCAATCGATAAATATGCACGCTTCCTATTATTATGTACCACTAAAAGGGATAGTGAATTAAACAAACCTCAATCAATACAATATGAAAGAAGTAAACATACTGATAGTATCATTCCTCTCAGTCAATCCCATAGCAGCTATTGTCCTCTCAACAATATCAGCTATCATCTCATGTTTAGGTACACAAATCTTCATTGCTGCCTATAAAACTCAATCAATAGTCTATATAATCATATGTCGAAAAGTATGTTACAAAGTGCCAAGCCTGACCGGATTTTGAGCCAACATTTCAGAAAAAAAAGAAAAACCTGACCGGATTTTGGGCCAAATTTGCCAAAAATCGAAAAAGCTAACCGGATTTTGAAAACCGATAACCTAGCTATTCGACCTATGTATATAATATATGGATTAACTAACCGATAAGGGGACATCCTTAGCTGGTCGATGAGGCATAACTGCTACTGTTCTCACAAATTCAGATTGAAAACCTAATGATGATGATGATGAAGTATTACATGATGATGATGGAAGAGTGAATGGAGAGGGAATAGTTGATACTGGAGGAGGTACTGATACAGCTGAAATATATCATCATCATTCAATATATATCAGTAATCAATATTTATACTTCTTTAGATTACCTACAGTACACTTTCTTTTGGAACCTAGCATTTTCTCAGATAACTTGAAAAACGTCACAAAGTTGGCGGCTAATTGTAAGAAATATAGGCTGTACACGTCTCTCAGATTATCGAGCTATATATTCTTATATTGTTGAAAAGGTAATTGAAACGTACGAATAGGATCATCTTCAAGGATAGTTAACTTCATAGATGGAGGTAGAATAGGAGGACAAGCAGGAATAGTTGAAGATGATGATGATATAGTTGTATTGAATGATGATTCCATTGAAGATGATTGCTAACAATAAGAAATAATACTAATTAAAATGTTTAGATAGCAAACCTGATTGGAGATAGGAATTTGAGGCATAGTATATGCAGAAGGAGCTACTGAATTGGCCTGAAATCCATTTCATTTTATAGTAATTGATGGGATAAATCGATATTCATTCATACCGGAGCTAGATGCAACCATGGATTATTCGTTGGTTCAGCATAGAAACGATATGTAAAGAATCTAATTTGATTGATAAGAGAAGTGGCTAGAGTTAGCTGAATCTGTAATATTCTATCATAAAGATCACACCCAGATAGTCTTTTCATACTTTTCATCATAATATTTAGTTTTTTTTATATTTTGTGATAAACATAAAGTATATTATTAGTATTATTATTATTGATAACAAATGAACTAACATGAGTACAATCAGTCTTCAATCCCATCTTCTTATCATCTCGAAGCATCTTCTGATATTTCTCTACAATAACATATGATGACTATTATCATGAACACATCCATCACATCCATATTGCTTTTCCCCTTCATTATTCATGCTTTAACCGATAGATAAACAATTTTTAATGGCAAATAACATATTGAAGACAATGAAGAACGTACGATCAGATAATTGAAACTTGAGATAACTAAGTACCGGCCTCACAACTTCTATCATCTTTTCTATCGTAGTCTAAAAATATGTTGGGAAATAGAAAATAAATGAATAGACAAAATGAACTTACAACTTTATCAGCTAAAATCTGTTTAGCATTAGGAGGAAATAGTCCTAGATTAAACATCTCATCAACTAGTTGTTTACATGCTGTACGACGAGCCACGCTAAATATTAACAATAATCAATAGTAAAGGTAAAAGGTAAAGGTACAACCCGTTATTCAAGGCACACGAAGTCCTGCGGGTTATCACTGCTAGGCTAGTGATATTAATCAATAATCAATAATAATAATAATCCATAGTAATCAATACTATGGATTATTATTATTATACTGCCAATAATCATTAGTAATCAATACTATAAATATCGTACATTTCAGATTCATTTTGTCCCATTGCACAAAGTACAGCTATAGGAACATCATCATATCGAAGATACACACGAAATCCACCGTATTCATCCAATTCTACAATATATTCATTGTTTTACATATATCAAGGTGCTTCATTATACCGTCAAAACGAAAAAAAGGGAAGCATTTGTGATAAATTGTGGCAAAATTTGACAAAAGTTAATAACCTTTTGAAAACTGTGCATCATATTATCTAAACAAAGCTATTATTTTTTTATTAGACAATTGAGTCTTTTAGCATAAAATATAATTCGTATACGAATAAAAAAAAATAATTCGTTGTGAACGCGGTTTTACACAACTGGTATACGGTAGGTTTTTCCACCGTATATCAGTTTTGCAGTCTGATTAATGCCATGATTCAAACTGTGTAAATTCGTTTTAGGGAGTCATGCAATGATAGAAATACCCATAATGAGGCGACAAATAATGATGGCAGCAAATTTACAGTAAGATGTGCTACAGTATACTGTTATTAATTTTACCCTTTGATCCTACATAAATCTTGTAAAGTTTAACCATATGTTTTGCCACATTTTCTCATAAATGTTTCACTTTTTCCGTTTTGTTGGTATATGAAAATAGTGAACATGTGATCTCAGTTGAAACGTGTAAAAATAATCAAATAACTTACGAATACTTCTAACATTGAGTGTACTCTTCATCGCATTCGCACATCGATTAGCCAGTTTGAAGTACGGTAGTTTCGGCTGAATTCAATCAATGAATAACTATAGAAATAAGGAATATCCTTTTATATACCTCGGGAGGTGGTGTTGGTTCTCTTGGTTTCTCTTCTACAACACTCTCAGGTTCTTTCGTATCATCTACAGATTCTAAATTAATATAATCATCATCATCATTTTGATAATCTTGATACAAACCCTGTGGTGGAGTTTGTTCCTTTTGTTCATTAAGAGGTGGAGGAGTATCCTCTTTGTGTATATTCTCTATTATTGGAACAGAAACTGTTGATATATCAGGAATTGCATCTGATCAAATACTATTATGAATATTATATAATAAAATAGATAGAAACCTGGTGGTAGTTCAGTTCCATCGATATCTTCCTCTTCTTCAACAATTTCATTATTCTCTTTAGATTCAGTCAACTAAAACACTCATAATGAACAAGAAAAGCTCAATAAAACATACCGTAGATTCAGGAATCTTATCTAAATCTTCACTAATTTCAGCAAGAAATGAATCGACATCGTTATCAATGTTGGATGTCTTCTGAAATGAGATAAATCATCGATTCAATCGATTATTCATAACATCTACCGTACACTTCTCTTAGCAGCTGGTTCATCCGTATAATATCCATCTTGCGCGAATACCTCCTCTCCAGCTACCTAAATAAATAAAATTATTAAACAGTCTCTATATCAATCAATACCTTATTAGATTGAGTCTCGATTCCAGATGATGAAGAACCTTCTCCATCAGATCCATAATCAGCTAATGAAGCCAGACTCTCCATCTACACTTATTTCATTCAATCATCTTTCTTTACTTCCATTTCATTTATTATAGATATCATAGAGCATTCAAACTCTTCATTATAAAGACAATCAACAAAATGAGATAAGAGAGCAATCAGCTTTATCAGTTCAACAAAGAAAAGGAATGGAGTGGAGTAGATGCGGCATATTCACAGATAAAAGTGAAAACTGCTGTGATTAAAATGATAAAGCATTGAAATCTAACAAAAACAACTATACATAGCACACAGCAATTTGAATGGGGGAGAATCAACGAACGAGATACGAATGAATGATTGAACATGGTAATAATAATAATGAGAGGATAATAAATTAGATAGGTCGATAAACCTCATTGAATTCCTTCTTCCATTGAGCATTTCCTACAGTAAGATGTACTCTTCTGTCACTAACACGGGCTACTTTAGCAGTACTCCACTTTCCATTCTTAAGATCTTGTGCTACAACAACATCATTCTTCTTCAATAACATTGCTTCACGTGGTCTCAATTGACGGAATCGTGAACTACCAACTTGTACAATAACTTCTTCATCAGAATAATCACCTCCTCCTCCTCTTCCTCCATAATCCTTTCTTCTTTCATAACTTCTACTTCTTGATCTACTTCTTCTTCTTCCTCTATCTCTTTCTCTATCTCTATCACTTCTACTACTTGTATCATCTCTAGCAGGTGGTACATATGTAGATGTCAATGAAGGAGTCTGAATAGGCATTCTTCTTCCATCTTCAGCTCTTTTTTTCAATGAAGCAACAAATTGGGTAACATCATGAAGTAGTATCTTGAGTGAAGGACGATCAAATGATGATGAATCTTGTGCAAATGCATCCACTCTTCTTAATACAGGATCAGACATGATTGTATCGTAGTCCTTAGCATATTTGAGATTAGTGAAGAATTCTTCATTCTCCAGTAGAACTTTTCCTATTTCATCTACTTCTGGATATTTTGGCAATTGAGAAAATGCATTGGAATTGGTAGACGTGGGCAATTGTCCATTGGATGTGAGAGATGGTTGAACTTGACTCGATACTGGAGCACCACCAAAACCTCCTGGAGTATAGGCAGATATGGCTGGAGTTGATGTCATAGCTGATGATGATAAACCTCCATATCCTGATAATGCTGTACCACTTTGTGCGAAGGGAGATACTGTAGGTGCAGGTTGTCCAATTGAAGGTACGGTAGATGATGGCTGTCCATAGGATGGTGATATAGCAGATGATTGACTAAACGACGAAGTTGAAGATGATCCTTGTCCAAAAGCAGATATAGTAGAAGTTGATGATCCATTATTAATATTTAATCCATATGCACTCATAGCACTATTAATATCACCAAATCTTCTAACTTCACGAGGTGCCAATTTTTGTCTCATTTCTTCTTCCAATGCAATTCTTCTTTGTTCAATTTCAGCATACAACTTCTGTTCCATTTCAGCTCTTAGTTTAACCTCCAATTCTTGTCTTATCTTTTGTTCTTCTTCTCTCTGCTTAGCTAATCTCGCTTCTTCCTCTTCTTGTCTCATTCTAGCAGCTCGTTCCACTTCCAATGCAGCTACATGTGCCATATAACTATTGGGAATTGTAACTGGATCCATTCTCATTCCTCCAGATGGTTGTCCAAATCCAGAAGTACGAGACATATCAGGAATAGGATGATTAACTAATGGATGGAATGGATTGAGATAATGAGGATCAATAGATGGATTATGTAAAAGTGTATTTGAAGGACCTCCCATAGATGGTAGAACTCCTCCTCCAATTCCTCCATATGACATAGCAACAGCATGTCCTCTCTCAGCAGCATCTCGTTCACGTCTCTTTCGTTCCTGTTCTTCTTCTTGTAAACGTAATGCCTCTCGTTGTGCTATAATCTGATTCTCAATTTCAATTCGTTCCTTTTCTCTTCGTTCACGTGATCGACTTCTTCTTCTTTCTCTACTTCTACTTCTACTACTTCTTCTCTTTCTACGTTCTTCTTGATTTCTCTTCAATTGAGCTACTCTATCCTGTTCAATCAATATGGGACATGTATCCAGATGAAGAATTCGTTTACACTGTTTGCAGATTCGTTCATCATAGATAGGAGCATTTGGACCATGAACAGCTTCACGACACTCAGCAATGATTCCTTCTAATCGTGAGTAGACTGGAGCACCAACCATTCGAGCAGTATAGATATCCACAGGCCATTCATCTGTAATACTCATTACATTTATTTATTCTTACCTTATTTTTTAAGCATGAAAATAAAATAATAATTGAAAAAATTGATAAAGCAAGTATATGATACTACAATTTTACCTGCAGGTTGGCATGAAATATATACTGTTCAATTCTACTAGCCCGAAATGAATAATTGACTGTACTCACATTTAGCCATTCTATCACCGAATTCCTTTAGCACATCAATAGCTTTGACCATATCAGGTAAACGTCTAGCCTGTAGATGGATTGATTTCATTACGATTCTCACCTTTAATAACTCTCATATCTATATCAATCATCGTATACAGTCCGAATCATGTTATCATAGGGACATTAACGTATTAGGTCTATTCATAAGCTTTGTCATATCACATTCAATTTAAAATTTTTAAAGTACTGTGGTTCCATTACATTGTAAAGATAACGGCGAAGCATTTTACGCAAAAGCAGACCCACCTGCTGCACCCCCAATAGTTCCTATTTTATTTCGAGTCGTCCTTAAGAATTTATGGAGAATAATCCTCAAATAGCATACCTTTGCTCGAAGGGTCGAAAAGTACAGTATGATAGATTTCTCACTGATAGATGTATTGATGTTGGACCACCCAATAGGAATACATCGACCTCTTTCGAATAAACGTGGAGGAAGATTCATTCATTAGTGCTAGTGATTACGTGCTCAATTTCGGATTAAGTCATACCAATGCTAAAAGTAGACCGTCGAAACCAGGAGAGCAGTGGAAAACCGATATATAAATTATTGATTATGTAAGTTCGAACTTTCTCGTAGACTTCATACTTACATTTCGTATGAGCATGTAAAGGCATACTCCAAACTTGATGAAACGAACCGCATTCGTCCTCAACATTTCGATAAAGGCCTAAAGTCTAAAGACCTAGAGGTAATCTTGGCGAGATGGTAGTACGGAATGATCTATTGAGAACTTCAACTAACAAACACAGCATCAATATTAACGATTCGTAGATTGTCGAGGAACGGATTCGGTTGTAGAAGATGAAAATCACGCGCATTGTCAGTCGAAAAATGCTATACAGCGACACCTTAACATGTCCATTTGTAGGAGTCCAATCCTTCCATAGCCACGGTACAGCCCTGATTGAACTCCAATAAAGTACTGGCTAACTCCACGATGTTGATTCCAAAATAGAAACGAATCTCTAGTAGCACCTCACTGACTACTTCTCATCATATTCCTAAGAATATTGGGAATATAACGATAACCTTCGTTGAAGTTATTCGTGGCTCGTATTCGTGGAATATGGCGCAGCACAACTTTGTAAAAACCTATTGCCAGGATAAAATGGTTTTTTTCATACTCGAAAATATGACAAGCTTATGAATAGACCTAACAGGTTAATGTGGAAACCGAATAGACGACGGAATGGTCGATCAAAATCGCATCGAACTTGTAGTGACTATGTTCTCTATATTGATCCAAGTACATAATTTCTTTTCAATCAATAGACTCACAAATACATAGTCGATAGAAGAAACATCAAAGACGATGTATACTGAAATAAGTAGAGAAAGAAGCTAACCCAATCAAGCTCGGGATTGCTTCCAACAGCTTCATGTAGATCCTTCGTGATCAAACCAAGCTTCAAGAATGTATCCATGAAGTCTTTCGAGGAGGCAAAGTGAGATAACTTGCGCCTGATTAAGTAACTCTCACAATAGCCATAAAAATAATATTATGATTATAAAAAATAGCTTACTGAGGTCCGTATCCTGATCCGAAAAAGATGCAAGCTGGAAGTCCAGTAACGGTTATATCACAGTGAACAACTTCAACCTTCTCTTCTTCTTTCAAATTTATACGAGCAATTTCGAGTGGAGTAGCATCTACAGCAATGAACAATGAAAACACGGTAAAATATAGCAATTCTTACTCGATGTTTTCTCAAGTAATTGCTTCGGATAACGAGGATTTCTTTGATTCGCTTCAGCCATCCATTTCATCAGGAACTGAAAGCACTTATGAGCATGATAACATTCATCTTATATATTAACCTGATAATAGTTAGGATGAGGGAATAGAATTCCTTCTCTGATTTGATCCGTAGTAGCTGATCGAGTTCTTCGCTCGTCATCGCTGTTGCTGATATCCTATAAAAAGAATACCTCATAACAAACTCACAGAGTATAATTACCATATCGTCTTCAGTATTCCATCTGGAACGTCTACGATGAAACCTTAAAAACAATAATTATTAATAATATTAACAAAAAACAAACAAAAATACACTTGCCGAGAATCGCGCATTGCCATGTTGAGCAGAGTACTGTGATTGAGCTACCGAACGGCAACGAGGCTGAAACAGCATGATTTTAGATCTTTGCTCAACACACTGAGATTGAGATTGTCGCGCAACTTTGCCGCAAGTAGTACCAACAATGAAGCAAGTTGCCCACAAACTGCTTGAAAGGGATACAAACACAACGGAACACGTTGCTCGCAATTTCAAAACTATTGTATGTTTGCAGCAAAATTGCGCGACAATCCTTGTACGATAACACATTAAAATATAAGAAAACCAAGTATCTATCCATCACGTAAAAAAATGCAAGTGCTTTATTGGCATGCACACCACTACACCATATACGCATCTCGCACTAGATTACACCACGTAATAGATCTTTTTTTTAAAATTAAAATTCATGGCTCAATAAGATGCACTAATTTCATTATTGTAATATTAAGTGGAAGTCTGAAGCTCTACATTACATTTCCCTTATTAAATTAGCTGATCAAATTTGTTTATCTGGCAATGGTTCTGAAAATCCGGCTTTTAGTCGCTTAATTGATCGTGCCTGGTGTATTTACCAATTTATTTCTTTTTTATATAAAAATTTTAATTAACATGCTAATATTCAATAAATTTCTGTTCTTTATTTAGGTTTACCTACCTGATTAGATCACTAACAAAATTACGATGATTATAGAATTGTTTTTGATATATTACATATTGCACAATTTGAGGTATGGAACTCAATCGGAAGGATCGACGATTCCATAACAAAATGAAGAAACAAATTGCCGAGTTGTTATTAGTCGGCGAACAACCTGAAGGAATGGATAAAGCACTAAACGATAGTATGTCTGTTGCCGAACAAGGAGAAGGATCATCTAAACCAGGTACATATCAATTTGAGATTAGGGATGAATCATTTATTTCAGATAGAGATATTGGTGAGAAGATCTCGCGTAAGTTTGCAGCATCTCGTAAGGAACGACAACCTGGTCCTGAAATATTCCTGACCTTATCACGTCTTGGAGGATTTCTCGTTTCTCACCAAGGTATTGCTTGTTATATTGTCATTGATCTTCATATTGTTACAGTCTATACGCGTATTATCTCATAGTGACTGTACTACTTGATTAGAAAGATACGGATGGTTTTAAATATGAATGATATGATATCATTTCAGAGATCTCGGATCTTGTTCATTTCTCCTTGATTGGTCCTACAGTAAATAAGCCTCGATGGTGTAATCTTCGACCATGGAAGAGTACCTCACAAACTGTTGTCGTTCGAGTCAACTGTCCATCAAGATTCATTGTAAAGTTAATCAATTATAATTTTTCGCATTGGTTAACTTTATCTTATTGAGGAAACAGAGGGCGAATCATTCACTTCTGTAGATGAATTCTTCAATCGAGAATGGATTAAGATGGATACAGATATATACGATAGAGAAGAATTCTGGAAGAATATTTTCAATGTACCTGTTGCATTACAACAGCAGATTAGAGAACGAATGATGGTATGTCAATATTAATTATTCCCCTCCCCCCAGCCCCCGCTATCCCTGCTGGCTATTGAAATATTACTTTAGAAGTTAAGTTCTTCGACAATTCCTCAAGGTGATCTCAAAATCGATATGTTGATGCCTTATTCTGATATGGCTGATATTGGATTTCCTTTCCCCGATGATTGTGCATTGATAGTACCGACTAAAGACAAGTTAGTTCTCTTAATATTCATTTATTAATCATCTATTATATGGTATAGATATGCACCAGTTACTCCTTCATCTCCAATGTTCGCTCTCGATTGTGAGATGGTATTCACTGATGCAGGAATGCATGAACTAGCTAGAGTATCGATTATTAGAGAAGATGGTTCCGTACTACTTGATACCCTTGTTAAACCTACCACTAGGATTACTGTAAGTATTGCATGCTATAGAAATCAATCAATATTGTGTGTTTAGGATTATCTCACTAAATACTCTGGTATTACTCCAGCCCTTCTCGATCCAATTACAATAACTCTATCAGATGTTCAGAATGCAATTCGTGCTTGTCTCCCTCCAGGTTAGTATAGTTTTCATAGTATTTATCCTATATTACTCTTTTCAAGATGCAATTCTTGTTGGTCATTCACTTGAATTTGATATGAGAGCACTTCGAATGGCCCATCCGTTAGTTTATTCATTATTTATAACATAGATCGAAAAGTACGTTGCACAGTACCAAGCCTGATCGGATTTTGAGCCGAAATTTCACAAAAATCGAAAAACCTGACCGGATTTTGAAGCTAAATTTCACAAATAATCGAAAAACTGACCGGATTTTGAAAACCGATAACCTAGCTATCCGACCTATGATTTGCAATTACATTCAAAATCAATATAAATTAATCATATAGATATTGTCTCGATATCGGTTCACTCTTCAATATCTCTGGTAATACAAGGAAACGAACAGGACTGAAGACTTTATCTTCTGTTTTCTTAGATGAAGATATTCAGGTAGATCTAATCAATCGATATTTTCAATTGATTATTGATTAATATAGGATGAAAGTGGTCATTGTTCAGTAATAGATGCATGGGCGACTATGAGATTAATGAAGATGAAGATTGACAAAGGGTTGGTCATTCATATATTATTACTTTATTGTTTTATTAATTGTTTATCAATATTCAGTTTAATCTTCGGTAATATCACGTATGGATGGAGTTATGATGAATTCGTTCAAGAATATGAACAACAGGTATACAGTAATCTTAATGTTATATTGATTGGACCAAACATATGTCGTCTCAATCTATCACATCTCATGGGCGACATTGTCGATAGCGATAAGACCCGCCCGGTTTTTCCGCAACACATCAGATTTAGCCAAAATTGTCTCTAAAATGAAGAGTGAGTAGGGAGTCCCTCAACTTGGCCATTTCTCACCCAATTTTTCCGTCCGGCCCACCCGATTTTAATTTCCTGTGACAAATGTTGCCTACTTATTACTATCATCAGAGTATCTTATCGTAATGTGTATGATTGAGGTGAAAATAGAAGGATGTGAGAAGAAGAAAGATGAACCAACGAAGAAGAAGAAGAAATCATCAGATGAAGTTATTCAATTACGGTAAGTAATTTGATCATATGTGGGCTGTCATTGCCGCTGGAAATTAAAATCGGGTGGGTTAGAGGCAGAAAGTGGAGCATTTAAATATAATATTATTTGAATATTTCATTTTCTTAGGTGATTTTTGAGTAAATCGGGTGGGACTTGCCGCTAGCGGCAATGCCGCCCACGTACGAATTTGATCTTTATTATTGATTGATATAATTCTCACTCTCTTTGATAAGTTGTGGCATCGTATTTTATGTAATTCATCGCGATATCAATAGTTCCACTATTTCTAGTTATACTTCTAACGCATAAATTTATTATGATTATTTTAATATTATTCTATTAAAATATTAAACATTCAGGAAGTGTTCATGTGGACAATCAGTCGGTGTTCCTTGTATTGTCGATAATTGTCGTTGTCAGGTACCGTATCCATCTTAATATTGATTGATTATTATCGTATTCGTTCATTTTCATACCCTCACAGTGTGAGGATTGACCCACTATATTCGGCTAATTTTGAGGGTCTACCCACTATATAACGCTCATTTTTATGTGAAAGATTACAATCATACATTTTCGGTGCCCTCACCGAATTATTTTTATATAGTGGGTCGATTTAGAAAAATCGTTATTTTTTGCTTAAATTGTAATCTTTCGCATAAAAAATGAGCTTTATATAGTGAGTTTACATGGAAAATGAGCCGTATATAATGGGTCAATCCTCACACTGTGAGGGTATGAAAATGTATGATTACAATTTAAGCGAAAAATAACGATTTTTCTAAATGGACCCACTATATAAAATAATTCGGTGAGGGCACCGAAAATGAATGATCGTATTATTGATAGGTCTCACCTCCAACTCAATGTGTATTGTGTCTATCCAAATTGAAATGTAGTGAAGATGATGAGAAGAGATCAACTATTGATTGGAGGTATTTATATTTATCTCTATCAAATATACTTTTTCAATTTATTCATATCAAGTAAATGAAATCAATATACTGTACTCATGATAATTTATTGATTGTGTGGACTACAATATTGTAATTTGACTATTGCAGTTCTTCAATTCGTCCAAAAGAGGTTATATCATCTCGACCTCTACCATTCTATCTACTAGATTCTAAGAAGAATATATTATCAGCAATAGATAAAATAGAAGAAGATATTCCATCTAGTCATTTGTAAGTATATTCATAAGAGGAAACTATTAGAATGAGTATTGAGTGAAAAGGGGAGGGGGGAGTGTTATTTCATTGTTAGCATGAATATGTTCCATGCTGTAGTCTCTCATATGGTTTCAAGGCTATTGATAGAATAGGTTGGAGGGATGAAGAGTGATTAGTGTGAGGATGTAAAGGTTATCAATTCAATGAATGATGTCATTATTTAAGATGAAGTATGTTATATAAAACAAATAAAAGGAATAGATGAATGAAAAATGTACTCTATTGAATTATGTATCATGTATTACAATAGTATTATGTTTAGGCTAACAACTCGTTCATTATCATCATTCGACTCAATATCACAAATGTTCTCTCACTGTTCATTAGAATTACTAGAATATGCTTTATCTCTCATGGAATATACATATCGAGGAGATATTCCTAATGATAAGGATAAGATACAAGAAGTAATGAATATTATTGATAATATTATTCAACAGGTCAGTCTATTCCATTCCACCATCCCTTATCCCTCCCTTTCTTCTTCTCCTTCATCTTCATCCAACTTTCTCTTCCATTCACTTTCATTTCTTCATTCACTTTTCCTGCCATGACTAATATCTACATTGTAGTCACTTTATACTATTCATACAATATGATATTATACTTATTCATCTATTCATTCATTACAGGTTCTAACATCAGCTGCGAAATATGCATTGATTATATTGATATTCTCATCTGAGAAGACATCAATATGTTATGTTAAAGTGAAGAAATGATATCCTTATACTATTTCATATGTACATTTTGTTACTCCATTCATTTACTCGTTGTTATCTGTTAAGAATAAATATGATTGATACAGTACTTGCGAAACCCACATAAAGCTATTATTATTATTATTGTGATAAGATGATAAGGGTAATGCTTGATCAGGATGAATATAGATTGATGATATAATGAAACACTTGTGGTATTGAGTGATAGACACAATGGCTAATCAAGAACAGGTCGTATATAGAGTGAGGTTAATCTAATGAGGAGATAGATCTCGCATTGGCTATCTCTCCCTCTCCCTCTCTCCCTCTCCCTCTGCCTTTCCAATGACAAGATGGGAGGAGTCAATAGTGAATGGATATGCCATCCATTCTTCCCTCACTTTCTCCTTCTTCTTTCTCTTTCTTATTCTCATGAAGTCCCCTGGTCATGTTCTCTCACAAAAAATCCGTCATTTCTTCAAATCAACTGGATATTTAGTATACAGGTAATCAATGTTCTTTGATCTACATCGTTTTCCTTTTTTTATTTGCTTGATCTCTTTTGAATAGATAGACTAGACTGATATATTCTATCTATAATCATTTGTCTATACCATCTAATAATAATTTATCTATTCTATCTATAATAATAATCTATCATGATCTCTTCTTCTTCTTCATCTATTACAATAACTATAATGTACTCCTTCTTCCTTCTATTGTTATTGTGTATATTCTCCCTAAGGGTACTATCATGATCTATCTCTTCATAAGTGTGAATAGAAACTCGACCTTGTTCATATTCTATTCAATCAACTAGCCACTTCTTTTTCTTCTCTTTCTTCTCTTGCTTCTTCTATACAATAATTCCTGTTAAATGATCATTACGAACTCTTTTTGTGACCTTTTCTTGTTAGACTTCACTTCATTGAATCCATTTAGAACAACTTGAACTATTCATAAAAGGAATGATCAAGAGAGGGGATGATAGATATGAATATATTCTCCATTCATTCATTCATTCATTCACTATCACTTTCTATTCAATAATCCTCCCCTCTAAAAGATATTCTCTCTCAGAAGAGAAAAGAACAAGTTTCCATTCCCTTCCTCACGCTACTTATCCTCCTGCCAAATGCAATATCTCCCTCTACCTCTGTCTCTACCTCTCCCTCTACCTCTCTATCTCTCCCTCTTCCTGGCTACATTCTCTCCTTCTCTGTCTCTCTATCTATAGATTGAGTATGGATGTCGACTCATTATGAGATTAGTTAGCTATGTCTACTCTTGTATAAGGAACTAGTTGGATAGAGAATGAGATAGATTAATTGTGCAATTCATCCATCTATGATCTCACCCTTTATTGGCATAGCAAAGAAATATGAACATTACCTCAAATGCCAATATCAAATTTGACAAACTCTCACTTTGATCGCACACTCTCTCGCATTTCTGATCACAGAATATTAAGAAAAAATGAACAAGTGTGAAAAAGGTCAAATTTGCCATTGTCATTTTGCAACTTTTTTAAATTCCAATTCCTCTTCTATGATGTATTGGATATTGTAACTATAAGAGGACATAGATCATATTCATGTCAAAGATGTCATAGAGTTGAAGTACTTCTATTATATTCCTTTAATCTACCTGTCAGTCCACTATTTCTTCTCCTTCTTCTTCCTCATTCCCTTCTTTAGTTCATCCATCAAATGTATACTATGAATAATACAAGTAGAACAGATCAATGAACCAATCAATATTATAGAGAAATCAATAATATCATTGAATCAATCAATATTATATACAGATCAATAATATGAATGAATCAATATTATAGACATCCACATTATTTCTTCTGGATTCCAATATTGTTTACTGTATTTTCTGCACTTGGATTACTTCGGTTTCATGAAGAGAATCGAATATGGTAATGATCAGTTGATATGATAAAGATAATGAATAAGATATAATTGAAGGTATTTATATTCTCCATCTTCTGCTCCATCTCATTATGAACATTCAATTGCCAATGAATTTTTTAATGATAGAGGAGGAAAATTCTGGCTTGAGGTTCATTTTCTCTTCCTTCTTCTTCTTTACGATAAAATTGATTGTAAACGGCATATCCTGGTAGTGTTTCATAGAGGAAGGGTTGGATAGTATAGGTTCTCAAGGGCGGGTTTTCTCAATACTTCAATCAAGTCTATTCATCTAACTATTATCAATCACTTGGAATAGACTCAAACATTAACTACAACATCTTCAACTAGTATATACTTGTTCTTCTCTTAATCTGGATAAGGATACTCTTATGACTTAACCAGTCGATAACTATGTAGAATAGAGTAGAATAGGATATGAATAAGGATGGAATAGATGAATGAAAAGATTAGATCATTTGCCATTTGAAAGAGAAAGAGAAGATAAAGAGGAAACACGAAATGATAGAAGAAAAGAATAGAAATGGATATTTACTCAATCCCTATCTCTAGTCTTTCATTGTGTCATAGATTGAATAGATCGATATATTGAAGGTGGCAGTGACTGCTCATGATATGGGAAATTTATTGAGAAGAGAATATTTGGATGGAATTGATGAACTATCTACTTATCTGCAGGTAATGTCGTCATAGTTTTCAGTAAAAAAAACACTCGGGAAAAGCAAGAATTTGTTAGTCTTGCCCTATTTGAAAAAGCACTGTAAAAAGGATATATTTGGTTCCTTGACTAGCTAGAGACTTGAAACTTGTTTAATGGGCTAAAACAAAAAAAAACTGAAGTTTCTAGTCTCTCGCTACGCTACGGACGGAGATATTTGATTTTTACACAAATTTGAAAAAAAACTCGAAAATGCATGTAAAAACAAATATATCCATTCGTAATAGAGCGAGAGACTTGAAACTTCGTTTATAAGCATTTTTTCTCTTCTTTTTACCTACAAAACATGTTTCACTAACTAGTCAAGAAAGCAAAATATTTTTGAGCGCTTTTTTTCCAGGAAAATTAACACCAAATAGCACATAAATATCAATCTTTTTTTTGTTGATTTATGTAATGTTTTTTTCTTAAACAAGTGTAATCGATATGTTTTCAGTATAATTTGACAGTTCCTTGTGATAAATCGATATCCCCTACAGGAGAATGTAGTTTTGATACATTATGTACGGGATCATGTAATGAAAACACTGTAAGATTTTTTTGTCTTTTTTTCTATATTTTTAAAAATTGTTTTCTTTCTATATTTTTGTTAAAAATTCTCTTCTCTGTTTCTTTCATTTCTCTTTCTTTCTTTCTTTTAATTCTTAAAATTTCTCTATAACATTTTTTCTTATTTTCATATATCCAGGAAACAGAAAATTATGACTGTTTTAAATGAAATTATCATCTCGAATAAATTCTGTATTTCAAGGTAATACCTATATTCAATCTAATATATCGTAATGAATCACAACGTCTTCATCCCAATTTTCGTCTAACTTATCCTACAATGCATTTATATAATGATGAATTCTATGTGGGAGAACATTTTGCTGGAGTTGAAATTAATAAGAATACTAATAGAATATCTTCGGTTAAAGTGAGTTTTTCTTCTTATCGTATTATTTAAAATGAATCGATCAACAACTTTCCTCTTTTCGCCTCTTTAACCCAAAATATCTTGGACTCTTTAAAATTATCAGTATTTTTTTCAGGTAATTGTCCTCTATTTTCGTACAGATAAACAAAACGATGCAATTGGCGAATCATTAGATCGGTTAGTTATTCATATTGTTACCATAGAGATCAAAGATCATTTTGAGATGGGAGAAGCAAATGTTTGAATATTCATCTAATCTTAATCATCCATATCTTAATATGACATGTAATAGTGATGGAATGATAGCTAAAGAGGTATTCATTACTTTTTAACAACATTTAGTATTATCTCGATAACTAAAAAAAATAATTGTTCATTTATATATCATTATAGGTTCGACGAAATGGAATGGCATGTATTCCTTATGTAACTATTTCAATTTGTATCGTATTCACATTTATTCTACTCACAAACCGGTATGATCTACAGTAATCAGTAGATACAGTATCCATGATTTTCCAGACGAGAACATTTTCGTATTGATCATTCAATAGTAATGGCATTCCTTGGTATATGTGGCCCATTGATGGCAGTTGGATCTACGTTAGTCTCTATCTATCAATAAATCAATAATCTATTCCAATCTTCTAGATTCTGTATTCTTCTATTGATTGGAATTCCATTTAATTCAATCACATTAGTTATGCCATTTCTTATAATTGGAGTTGGATCTGATGATGTATTCATAATCATTCATGCATGTAGAAAAACTGATAAGAAGAAGTCTTTAGAAGAACAAATAGGTATGTAGTCTGATCATTTCATTCTCTTTGTTTATTCAATATCTTTAAGCTGAGACAATGGAAGAAGCAGGTCCTTCAATAACAGTTACATCAGCTACTAATATTCTATCATTTGGTATTGGAATACTCACACCTACTCCAGCTATATCATTGTTCTGTCTATATACTACTGTTGGTGTAGCCATTGACTTCATATATCAAGTAAGATATATTTATCCTATCTTGAATCATCAAATGGTTGCGAAAGGAGATAAAGAGGGATGAGCTAAGAGATGGACAAATGATCTAATCATTCTCATTCTCATTCTCAATTCCAGTTAACATTCTTTGTGGCTGCCTTAGTCTATGAAGAGAAAAGACAAGAAAGACATAGAATGGAAACGAATGAGAAACCTCCAATTGAAGATGTTAAGAGTATTAAAAGTATTGAAGAGAATAATAATAACAATAATAATGAAAAGGTTCGACATTCCTTTAAAACTATTTTGAATGATTAAATTGAACGGGAATCGTTTAAAACCCATTATAATTCAGTCAATTGATCTTCCCGTTACTCGTGCTCCTCATCATGGATTCATTTCTATATATTGTAAATGGTTATCGAAATGGCAGACAAGATTATCATTATTGATTATTCTCATTGCTTATTGGAGTGCTGCCCTATATGGGTTAGATTTATTTTACTATTTATGAGTTTTCCCCCTTTCCCCCCTCAAAATTTTCCCCTTTTTAAATATTTAATTTTTTTCAGATGTCAAAAGATGGAATTGAGAATGGACACAACTCATTTGATTATGAAAGAATCTCCACTCAATAATATTGCTTATTTATATGAACGATTTTTATGGAGCGAAGGACAATTGGTATCATTTCCTATATTTTTTCTGTTATTTTCATATTTTTTGTTATTTTGTAACTCTCATAAACATATATTATAGGTGATGGTATTTGTGAATTCTCCTCCTGATCTTTCATTAGCTCATAATCAACGATCAATGTTATCATTAGTTGATTCATTCGAGAAACTACCGTATTCAATGGGAAGAAACTCGACATCTTTCTGGTTACGGTAATGCTTATCTAAAGAATTTCACCTTTAATGATTATAAGTTTAGTAATTTCCTTTCATCCCCTACGTTGTACACTGGAAAATACGATTTCTGGCCTATTTTGGAACAGTGGATGCTTGTAAGGAATCTTTTACACTTTTTTTTAATTTTTACGAAATATAAAATGTGTCCGATTTTTTTCTCAATGAAGATTTTTCTTTAATATAAGTTTTTATATGATTCCTTTTCTTTACAAAGTCAATAATGAAAGAATCTGATCAGGATTCTGATGGAGGTGGTGCTCGATGGAATGATATGGTTAGACTTCACAGAAATGAGAATGGAAGTGTTAATGGAGTTGACAAGTTTATATTCGCCACTGCTTGTACTATGGGTGATGTAAGTTACCAATGAATATTACTTATCTTATATCTTTTAAATTGAATTCTCAATGCGATTTTTGATCTCAAAGCTGCTCGTTGATCTCTAAAGCTGATCTTTGATCTCTAAAGCTGATCTTTGATCTCTAAAGCTAATCTTTGATCTCTAAAGCTGATCTTTGAACTCTAAAGCTGATCTTTGATCTCTAACGCTGATCTTTGATCTCTAAAGCTGATATTTGTTCTCTAAAGCTGATCTTTGTTCTCTAAAGCTAATCTTTGATCTCTACAGCTGATCTTTGATCTCAAAAGCTGATCTTTGATCTCTAAAGCTGCTCGTTGATCTCAAAAGCTGCTCGTTGATCTCTAAAGCTGATCTTTGATCTCTAAAGCTAATCTTTGATCTCTAAAGCTGATCTTTGATCTCAAAAGCTGATATTTGTTCTCTAAAGCTGATCTTTGTTCTCTAAAGCTAATCTTTGATCTCTAAAGCTGATCTTTGATCTCTAAACTTGATCTTTAATCTCTATTTTCAGGATGCATCATGGAGTCTTCGTGCAACTCTACAACATACATGGAGAGAGGAAGCAGCTAGATGGAGTAGATTCAATGTTACTGTATTCCAAGTATAACTATTAAATTGATCTTTGATCTTTGATTTTTACCTTTTCTATAGGGGTATTCGTTCTACATTGATCAATTGGATTCAATTGGTGGTACTACAATCTCTACAGTAATAGTAGCAGCTCTCACAATGGATCTCGCTTGTTTCCTTATGATTCCATCTGCTAGTTCTATTGTATCGAGGTATCAAATTAGAACACAAAATAACTAACTCAAAATTTTTATAAAATATCTATATAAAAATTGATAAGAATATGGATTGATTTAAATTTAAGACATCAGAAAGATATGTAAATAAATAATTTGTCTGGAATATTATCGATTCATTAAATATTAATAATAAGGTTTTTCAGTTCGATAGCCATGTTATCCATCAATGTGGGAGTATTTGGATTTCTCTCATTATGGGGAGTGAATCTAGATCCAATATCAATGTGTACCACTCTCGTTAGTATCATTCCTATTCATTCATTCATTCATTCATTCATTCCTTCATCTTTATTTAGATGTCAATTGGATTCTCAGTTGATTTCACAGCTCATATATCATATCATTACTATCGAAATCCTATATCATGGTCTACGGATGAACGATTAGCAGATGCACTCAAGTATTGACCTTTTTATAATTACCATTTCAATATTTCTCATTGAAATTTAAAAATCATTCCACTTTAAAAAATTTCTCTCTTCTTTGGTTTATGATATTTTCATTGGTGATTATCGATTGAATGTTAGTTAACTTATTTAATCAAAAAATTTATATTTAAAGTGCATGCATACTTATTCTTGTACATCTATTAATAATATTAATTTAATTGTAGATCAATAGGATGGCCAATGGTACAAGCTGGTATATCTACTCTCATTTGTGTATCTCCTCTAGCTCTCATCCAATCATATATGGTTAATCCATTCTATTCATTCATCATTTTCATCTATTCATTCATATTCAGGTCAATACATTTGTGAAGACATTAGTTCTCGTTATATCATTAGGTCTTCTTCATGGTATAATATTCCTTCCCGCTCTACTATTAACAGTTAGTTCATTACTAATATTTATTCATTTCACAATCTTATATTATCTTTTTTTTAAATATTTCGGTAGTATACTGGGAAAATGAATAATATTCTGAGCAGGATTTATAGATTGAACAAAAACAACATGATGTCCAAAACAGGGCTGTGCATTTTTCGTTTTTCGTTTTTTTTCTTTTTTTTGGTTATTTTCGAAAAAAAAATTCAAAAAATCGAAAAATGCTTTGATATAAAAAAAAAGCTCAAAATTTCTAACATTTATGATATTTTTAAGATAGTTTAAAATTTGGAAACAAAAACTACAATTTCAATTAAGTGAAATATATGTATTTTATCGTATAAGCCGCTTCAAACGAGAAAGACGCAGTTGCAATTCTTTCGTTTTCATTTTATCGATAAATAGGAAAAAGTTGTTTAATTTTTTAAATGATTTTTCGATGTTTTCGAATTTTTCAAAAAATTTTCGAAATAGTTTTTCCGCACAGCCCTGATCCCAAAGATGATGATACTTCTATTCTTTCTTTATAAAGATTGTGTTAATTAAGGTTGGAAGGTCGTCTCCTCCTCTTACTCCGTCACTTCCTTCAATAGATACACAAGATAATGTAATAGAAGGCAATAGTAGTACAGCCTTACAACGATTTCAATCAGGAAGTTAATAATTCTCTTCCTTTTCTCGTCTTATCCTCAATTATGAATCCCTTCATTAGACTTATCCCATTCCTATATAACAACTGTTCTACTTCTTCTTCTTCTTCTTCTTCTTCTTCATTCATCCCTTCCTCTCCTTCTCAGTTCTCGATAGTTGCTCAGTAGTAATCTACCGTATCCTTCAATCGATCTCTACATTTCATTCATTAGCCATTATAATCTTTCATTCGTTCACAATGATCTGATATGCACATTAGGAGATGTCGTCTTTTTTCAAACAAATAAGATTTAACAAAAGTTTCAAAAATCTTTCTAAAATACATTTTTTCTATCTAAATTCAATATATTATATTTAAAAATCAATAAAATTAATAATATGGTGAGGGCGACATTTCCTAATGAATAAATCACTTCGTAGTGTTATTGACGTGGTAGCTTTACGCGTTGTTGCTCAATCTATTGACATTTGTATTGCCAATAATAATTGTCTTTCACTCCCATTCTCCATTATTTTGAGAATCTTTCTTTAGACATATTCAATACATTTCATAAGGGTATCAATCAACCAATCAATCAATAAATGATTTGATATTTTAATATCATCTACCTCATCTTGTCAAGCAAACGGCTGCACTCAGAAAAAAATATCATATGCGATACATCACAGAAACGAGAAGAAACTCTCAAAAGTATATCACATTCATCAAATAAATGATTTTTTTCATATTATAATTGTAGTAAGAAGCAAATGTATTGATTCAGTCAACATTAAATATTCAAGTATACATAGAAGTCATTGAAATTGTGCATAGAAGCAGAAACGTAGAAATGACATTTACTAATTCTTCCCACGTCTTTTTCATCTGTCTACAAAATATTATCAACGCTGTTTCGTTAAACAAATATTATTTCCCTAATATTGTCTTTGATGAAATGAACTTGTGATCTATCTCGTCAAATCAGCTATTTCGTCATCGAATATACTGTTTTATTTATTTAGCCACATTGTCTCATGATATAAAGAGTTTCCCATTCGTATTCATCACATCATCCAATTCAAACTTTTCTAATTCATTAATAGGGGTAATACGTTCAAATGTGATGCACTTTTCCTAAACGGAAAGAGATTAACAGGTCCAACATTTCTAATTTCTCAATATTTCATATTCAGTATTTCTACAGAATTTTCAATGAATAGATTCAACCATGCGCATTTGGCAAAGAATACAAAACGTGCGAAAATTAATAATAATCCAGAAAAGTACTTGTTCGCACGTATAATATATAATTTAATTTCCGCCCTTTATCCATATCATAATTATATTTACCATGTGATAGTCAATAACTAGATACCCTTTATATAGTCATGAATGATTACTCTTCACTTCATTCATTCATCTCATCTCATGTGATCTTCTTTCATTCTAAATATAGATTGAATCTATTAATATCATTTGTATTGGTTCTTTGATCATTCCATTCTCTATAAATGTTCATCATCTTCATTAACTGGTTACATTGATCATATCCATGAATGATAAGAGAAGAATGATCAACACAAAGTTCATTAATGATATCAATATCATTTTCAATCTCAACAATTGTATCTCAATACAATTATTCTCTCTCATATTCTCTCAACATTCTCTATATGAAGTATAAGATTGTATTTCTCTTCTATTTCCCTATACATTTCATTCTCACTTCTAATTGGTTCAATTCACAGTTTTCTTCATTTCAATCTTCACTCTTCTAACTCTATCCATCCATCTATCATGGATAGTTCATCTCATTCTCCATTTCTGATTCCATGTGAAAGAGCTAATCAAATAGCTGACCATCTCCATGTATCTCCATTGTATCAACAACAAGAGTTAGTTTTCCTATATATCAGTTGTTCTTTATTCACTTTACTTTGATTCCCTATATCTATATCTATCCATTATATTGGAATATAAGTATATATGTCATTTAATGGTCGATTAAATCTTTCGGAGAAAGACGAAATTATAGGTTCTCTGAATGAGAAATGGAAGAAATCGTGAAAGAAATGAAATGAAAGATAGAGATAGATATAATAGAATATGTTATTATTAAAGTAAAGATCGATATTATATTTCTTGTTTATAGATGTAAGAGATGGAAGAAGGCTAATGAAATCTATGATGAACTTCATACAAATGTTATCATACGGAAAGTTGGTCTAAGGATGAAATCAAGATCGGGTACGATTATCGTTTGGTTTTTTCCTTATTTCTTATTCTTATTTTGTTAAGAAAGTTAGGATTAAATAAAGATTAGATGTAAATAGAATAATATGTAATAGAACAAGTTATAAATTGTATTAAATATAAGAGAAAGTTGTGACTACATTACATTAGAGAGGACGAAGAAAGGGATTTAAATGTATTTTTTTCATTTGTACAAACATGTCATTTTCAGTACAAATATCTATCACTTTCTGAGAATGAAATGATTGTTTATTGGATTGGTTCATATCATAGAACAATTCATTTATGAATACCTCATTATGAATATAGAAATAGGGAATATAGTACGTGTGGATTGACTTATTATGCACATATGATATGAATGAATATGATATGAATAGTAGAAGGAGATAATTATCCATAGACAATACTGTGAACATTCTCGTATGAGAAATGAAAGAAAGACAATTGAATACATTCTATAGAACATAACTCCATACATCTATTTTATTGTTAAAACGATATCGTTAGATTTTATTACATGTTGAATAAAGAGTGTCTCTATAAATAAAAATAAATAAATAAATATGTTGTATGTATTGTTTCAGAATGTCATTCTCCATTCGAATTGAATGAAAGAGAGATAAGAAGATCATGGAATGAAATACAATCAATGACCAGTAGTAATCCATCCATACACAAGTACGTATATCTATATGCATTGATGATGATGAAATATACGTTAGACTAGATAGGAAATGACTCATCTACTATATACTTCTCCCTCACTCTATTTATAAGATCTCTCCCTCTAGACTCTAGGATCTCTCCCTCTCCCTTTAGCATCTCTCCCTCTCCCTTTAGTATCTCTCCATGTCCCTCTGCAGTATTTCTTCCTCCCCCTCTATTCATTCTCTATTCATGCACTCACTACACTAGCATCTTCCACCTTCTTCTTCTATTACGTCATCGATTCTTCTTCTTTCCTTCTTTTCATTTCACAATTCTCACCATATTATCTTCTATCTTTGATTCAATGGTTGTTCGACCACACAAGGAACTTCATGTGTCCCTCCCTTTCCCTTTCCCTCTCTCCCTCTCCTTTTCCCTCCCTCTCCCTCTCCCTTCCCCCTCCCTCTCCCTCTCCCTTTTCCCTCCCTCTCCCTCTCCCGTTTCCCTCCCTCTCCCTCTCCCTTTTCCCTCCCTCTCCCTCTTCCTTTCACCCCCCTCCCACCCTCTCACTCACTCATGTCTCCATTACTCATTTTCTCTCATGACCTCCATTATACATTCACCTCTCGTCTACGATCTTTGCATGGTTATGATGAAATATTATGCCAACCCTCTACTTCTTCTCCCTCTCCCTCTCTTTCTCCTCCCTCTCCTTCTTCTCCCCTCATCTCCCTCTTCCTCTTCTTCTTCCCTCCCTCTCCCTCATTCTCCGCCCCTCTCGGTACATGATTCCTAGTCCAGCTGTAGTCTACTCATGAACATTTCGTGTGGTAAACATCTAATTGTATACATCTTTGCCCTCCCCTCCTCCCTCCTCTCTCTATCCAACCTCCTTCCCTTCAGTTCTCTTCTCGAGAAGTGTTCTCTTCTCTTCATTCCTCATATCCGTTCCATTCCTCTTACAACTTCTTCTTCTTCTTCTTCATTCTCATTTTCTTTTCTTTTCTGCACAGATTGTCATTTCTATCACGAGGTGAACTCTCACCTCAATCTACATTCTTTTTTACTCCCCTCCCTCTCCCTCTCCCTCTCCCTCTCCCCCTCCTCTCCCTCTCCCCCTCCTCTCCCTCTCCCTCCCTCCCTCTCCCTCTCCCTCTGTATCCTCATATCTGTTTGAGTTGCAAAGTGAGAGTATCCTATTCTTTCTCATATGACGTATATTCAACAGCTGCCTTCATCTCTTATTAGACTCAACTATTTATTCTTCATCTTAACTATATCATCTCATTCTTCTTCTCCATTTCTATTCTTTTTCTTCATTACACCATCACTAGTTCATTCATCTTCTATCCCTCCCTTCCCCTCTATCTCCTCTCTTCTTCTTCTTCTTCATTCTCGTTCATCCATTCATCTTCCATACCTTTTCCTTCTCTTCTTCATCTTATCTATCGTACCTCTTCAACTCATATCCATCTCTCTATTCATTCACGTGTTCCTTAGCCCATATCCACGTGCTATCTCCTCTCCTACTCTTCCTCCCCCTCCTCCCTCTCCTCCTCCCTCTCATCTCTCTCTCCCCACCCCCTCTCATCTCCTAGAACGTCCATTCATTCATCTCTTCTTGTCTATTCTTCTTTGTATACTCTATACATTGTCCTCTAAATGTTCCTTCTCCTCTTCTTATCATATCTCTACATCTCTTTATCTCCATTCATTCATTCATTCTATTCATTCAGACCAACAATGCCTACATCTGATTCCATTCCTTGTATTCGTTGTGGGAACAACGCAAGTCCTCCATTTGGGTGAGTCCATTTACAGTACTTTCATATATGGTGTAATAGTATTCTATCGATTCTTAATGACCTCGTGAATGGAGATTTGTATTAAAACTCGTTAGATGAAACACGTGGGTTAATATCTATTGTCTATATCTTCTATCTCTTCTCTGTACTCTCTTCATTCTCCATAATCTCTCAATAATCTCTAACTACTTTGTAATACTCTCGTGATCTTCTTCCTCATTCATAAGAACCAAAAGATAGACGAAAACTAGAGTATCTATTACAATGAATGGTCAACATATTTGTAATGAAAAGAATGATTAGATGAGAGAATATGGAAAATAACATGTACTATATATATATATATATATATATATATATATATATATATATATATATATATATATATATATATATATATATATATATATATATTTATGTACTATTTAATTAGGTGATATACTTTGGATGTTCTCTTCTCACTCTAAATCAATCTACAATATCGAATCATTGATTCCATTTTGATATTTCATTCAGACATTGAAATATGTGAAGTGGAATGTTTGTTTTCTTAATCTCTATTTCAATTCCTAGTTGTTTTCTTGATTCATAGAAAGAGTGATAGAGAGATGTGGGAAAATCGAAAAAAATGCTTGTCTAGACAGAATTGTGCATTATTTCTATCTATTTATTATATGTATTCAGATCACTTCCAATGTCTCTTCATAAAGTATCATCATTGAATCGTTCATTGGCCGGGAGTTCATCCTCATCTCGAGGAGATTCGAGTTGTTCTTCACTTGAATTAGAGGTCAGTCCATATCATTCTTGGCACAATGCCAACTATTATCATCTTATCATTCTCTTATCAATAATTCCTTTAGGCAGTGGCAGCAATGCATGAACTATCATTCGCAGTCAAATCAATTTGTGTATCAGAGATGCTTCCTCGTACTGGAGATCTCATATTTGTCAATGTCAATACAATGGAAGGTACGGTAATTGATTAGATTATAATAGATGTATACGGTAGTTAATGGGAATTTGATTGATAGACATGATTAGATGAACTTGTGATAGAATGGAATGAATGACCAATTGGTACCTTCTCTACACATGATTTCTTTACTCCTTGTTTCTTTGCAACCGATCACATAGTTTGATCTATCATTCCACACTATCTACTTCCCTCTCCCTCTCCCTCTCCCTTTCCTTCTCCCTCTCTTTCTCTCCCTCTCCCTCTCCCTCTCCCTCTCCCTCTCCCTCTCCCTCTCCCTCTCCCTCTCCCTCTCCCTCTCCCTCTCCCTCTCCCTCTCCCTCTCCCTCTCCCTCTCCCTCTCCCTCTCCCTCTCCCTCTCCCTCTCCCTCTCCCTCTCCCTCTCCCTCTCCCTCTCCCTCTCCCTCTCCCTCTCCCTCTCCCTCTCCCTCTCCCTCTCCCTCTCCCTCTCCCTCTCCCTCTCCCTCTCCCTCTCCCTCTCATTCCTCTTTATGTCATCGACATTAAACAATGAGTAATGATCTCATTAGATACGAACTACGATATGAAATATCTGTGCTTCTTAATATCTTATCTATAATCTTATCATTGAACTTTGTTCTTCTTCTCTTACATTCTATTCCATTGTAGGTCAACCTTATTGTCTTGAATTAACATTGAAAGGATGGAGAGTGACATCACTAAGATCTGATTGTATGATTGGAGATTTTACACGGCTTGAAATGTTTACTAAGTAAGTATAAATCAATAATCAGCCCATTTATTGATTGATTTCAGATATTACGATTCATTGTATGCACTTCTTGATGACATCTCCCCTGGATATAGACAGAGATTTGGTGAAAGAGTGGCAAAGAAGTTGATGATGTTACAGGAGGTAATCGATAATATCTCATATACTGTATAGACTAATGAATGAATTCAGAATGATGATGCATGTGATCTCGTAGCTCCATCATCATCATATTGTTCACCTCCATTTTCAATGTCACCAGAAGGAGGATCGACTGATTCTCTCCCTATAATAACTCCCGTTCCATCTCCAGTTCATGAAAGAGATAATGAAAGACATTCTGTTATAGCTTAATCTTTAATACTTTGTTCATTAACCAATTTGATATTGTTTCATCTGTCATTTGAGATCTGTTAGTTGCCACATACATACATACTATATATATTGTATATCTCGTTCTTTCCTCTTCATCTCCATTCTACTAATTCTTTAACCAATTCACTCATCTCGTTGTTGTAATAATAGTTCTACTTTCATTTATTATATTCTAGTTTCGTTCATTGTAGAATTGGGCGAAATGGCGGGTTATCGCTCACGGAAACGTAGTTACTGTTGTACTGTCGATACATACTAAAGTCAAAACATATTCTCTAAATGAGATAAAAATGTTCTATTATTTATTTTGTTTTAATCAACGCACTCTGTACAGACAATATAGCAAGCAAATACAATTGAAATATACTATAAATTATCTATAATATATAATGTAAATAGAAATTATGAAAAATATTTTCATTTTTATCTTTATTCGATCAATAGCATTACTGTAGAAATAACTTTCGCTTTGAGATACTTTCAAATAAAATGTACTGTATGCAAATTGATTGAATAAATCTTGACTCATTTTTTCATTAATTTATCTTACTAACTGTTGTTATCATGATTGGAGCTCGTCGTATGGTATGTTATTTATTTATTTGGTATCTTTTCGTAATCGTAGCCAATAGTAGCTCCGTCTTCGAACATTTCAACAAGTTCGAAAAGCGTCAACGTCTGGTAATCGCCCGAGCAGGTTTGTTATTGTTACTATTTCATCAGTTGATGTTTATATCATTTAAAGGATTGGTCGTTTGGCCTTTGGATCTCTTGCTGTAGCGGGAGTCGGATCAGCTGCAGCTGTTTATTTCTTCGAAATTCCTATTGGGGAAAGTATCGATTCAGTTCTTCCTAAAGAATGGCAGATCTTTCATAAACAAACTCCAGCCATTACAAGACAACAGTATGTATCCATCTCTCTAATGACGTATTATCTTTGAGTGTAGGATCATCACGTCGTTGTCCATTGCACAATTGTTATTTCAAAACGTGCGTTATTTACAGTGTGATACTTCCTCTCGAACCACGTGCACTCAAACCTATCTCTGAGGGATCAAATGATTCTAAGAAGAAGAATGATGAACAAAAGAAAAGTGACGTCGAGAAGAAGGATAATGATGACAAGAAGGCCGTTCAGGAGGTATAATAATACTTCTACTACATAATATCCATACGAGATCATTTCTAATTTAGTCTAAGAAACCTGTATCAGATAAGAAACCAATCGTTCTTCCTACTCTTCAAGGTTAATAATGATTATGATTACTCTAATTAGTTCATGATTGATTATAGAACGTGAAGATTCCCTCAAGTCTGCCCTTCAAGCAGCTGAGAATAAAGTTAAGACTGCTACTCAGTCGAAAGCTCTTTCTATTGATGCTATTGATGAACATATTAGAGCTCTAAGAGTAATATCTTTCCGATTGTCTATTCAATCAATCGATAATATTGCAGAATGCAATTCAAGAAGGTATCAATGGAGATTGGGAGACTGTAAGAAATGCTAATGAGAAAGTAGTCAATGTACGAAATGAAGATATGGCTGAAGAGCGAAATGCTAGGAACTATATTGATTCACTCAAAGCAGTAAGTATATCTACTATGATGAATACTATCTCCTTATTATTATTATTTATAGATAATCAAAGAATCTTCTCCTCATCTAAATGAACATCCTATTATACGATCAGCTATTAGTACGGCTGCTAAATTAGAGAAAGAATTAGATGAAATGGCTTACTCTATCAAAATGGTTGAGAGTGAACAGGTATGAAGGATTACGGTAGATCAATCAATCAATCAATCATTTAGATCTTCTCTCTTGAATATGCTGATCTTGTTCAAGCTGCGAGAGGAAGATTCGCTGATGAATTGAGGTATATTATATAGTGATAAAAATATTGATTTATTGATTTAGAGCTGTTCTTCCATCCTTTGATTGGGATGGAGAATCAAAGATGAAGAAGACACAATTGAATGCACTACTTGCACATGCTCATCTAAGGTTACTCATTCCTTTCAATCGTTTTTTTTTAATATTTGAGTGTGAATTGTGTTGTTTCTGCCATATGATTATTTCTACCGGACAAGAAGGATTTCATCTTTCCTTTTCTCGTCCATAATAATGAATGGGATTGTAGATTGGATCAACTTCGTCGTGAATTGATTGAATCAAAAGTAAGAGAAGAATCTCGTATTGAAGGAGCATTGAAGATTGAATTGGCTAAGAGACAAAAGGAAGTTGAATATGATAAGAAACTATCTGAGGATAATGAGGTCTCTTATGAATGAATGAATGGAATGAGATGAACTACTTATAGGCTGAACTACTTCGTCGTCTTAAAGTAGCTGAAGATGAACATGAAACTAGAATGGAACAAATGATTAGAGCTCAAAGAGAATTGAATAGAATTGAAAAGGAACAATCAATTGAGGAAGCTGTTACTGTAGAAAGACAAGTACATTATTGATTGAATCTATCATTGATTCATTTATCATATTCAGAAACATTCACACAAATTAGCTGTAGCTCAATCGAAGGTAGATGGTATTGAAGAGGCTCTCAAGAGGAGAGTTACTTTGGTATGGTATACTGTATAGTTGAGAATTTATTGATTGATTCGTAGGATGCTGAGAATCGTCGATCTAAACAGACATGGCTTGCCTGTCATGATCTATCTGAATCGATTGAATACGGTATCAAAGGAGGAAAGGATATGATGAAGAGAAAGAGACCAATTGAAGAACAATTGAATAGACTTGAACATGTATGTATACATTTATATCTATTCATGTACTTTGTTATAAGATATTTCATGTGTATACTGTAGATGAGTATACGGTAATAGCTTATAGATTAAGGAGAGAAGACTATCTATTTGAGACTTTCAATTAATCTATTCCTTAATAGTTGATCTACCAATTTGTTTGATTGAAGGTATCAGAAGGAGATATCTATGTGAGTACAATAGTGAAGGCTGTTAGTGAAAGAACGAAGAAAGAAGGAGAATTCACTCGAGAAGATTTAGAGAGAAGATTCGAGAAGGTATTCAATTATTCATACTATACATCTCAGGAAACTCGCTTTGCACTTACTGCAATTTCAACAGTAACCGTGACTAAATATGGCTCTAAAAACGCCTGATTAGATTCAAAAGTTTTTTGTTCGATGTTTCTTCTAACTAAATTCAAAATAGGTCAAATTCAAACAATCACATCTGAAAAAAATCGAATAAGAAAACTTTTTAATCTAATCAGTGGTCGTATGCAAGAACCTTTTTCCGGGAAATGTGACGTCATTAGCGTAGGCGGAGGCATTTTCCAAAAATCCTCCGCCTACGCTAATGACGTCACATTTTCCCGGAAAACGGTTTTCCAATTGTTCTTGCATACGGCCACAGAATATTTTTTATTCTACTGGGAAATTTTTTAGCGATAATTAGCCACGATTACTGTTGAATTTTTATTTAAATTGATGAAATTCGACGCATAGCGAATTGCCTGATATTGAGATTCGTATGATATATCAGGTGTATACAATTGGTCGTCGTTGTTCATTTGTATCAGAGACTGGATCATCTATATGGGGATATATATCATCATGGATTAGATCTTCTTTCACTCTCAATATGCCTTTGAATGGAAATGAAAAGTTAGTCATTAACTCATATATCGATTGATTGAATGATGTACCGTATCTGTTCAGATTAGAGTGGTCTTCACTGGATAACATTGTTCTTCTCGATACTGCTCAGTCTCTTGTCAAACAGAAGAAGTATATGGAAGCAGCGAAGATTTTATCTCTACTCAATGGACAATCAAGAATGTAAGTCCTTACGAGTACCATATTATGGTAAATTCAAATATAATAAATAAAATATTAAAGTATTGCATCGGAATGGTCATCAGATGTTCGTTCTCTAGAAGAATCTCTATTCCTTGTTCGTCTTCTCACAGCTCATTCTGCACTTCAAAGTGTACGATCTACCTATTGATTGATCTGATTGAACAATCACAGATACTAGATATAGTATACACAATCCGTTTATGCAAATTAAGTGTTTTTCTTTCTGTCTACAGAATAAAGATGTTTATCGATGAAGAAGTAACAATATTCAGTTGATTCAACAAGGTAGGTAACAACTAGGAGAATGAATAGTAACTGGGAATAAATGAATAGGAATGAACTAGATTGGTATTGAGTAACAACAATGAAGAGATAACCGATTCAACAGAATGAGAAAGTTATGCAAAGTAATGAATAGAATTGAATAGAATGACAAAAAGTAGTAAGTTAATGTGTTCCTCCATTTTGAACGTGAAGAGATGATGATTGTGAATGGACAAGAGATAACTTCTCAAGTGATGCTAATGATTGTTCTGCTGTCAAACATCTCATTGGAGTTGGAGTACGATCACCCGATAAGAAAGCCTGTATTGATAGATACGGTAGATCAAATTGTTAATCAACATTGATTAATAATAGATACGGTAGATCAAGTAGTCAATCAATATTGACTTGTAATAGATACGGTAGATCAAGTAGTCAATCAATATTGACTGGTAATAGATACGGTAGATCAAGTTGTCAATCAATATTGATTGATAATAGATACGGTAGATCAAGTAATCAATCAATACTCACATTGAGTTGTCCACTGGCAGCCAGAAGAAGACCAAGGAAAGGAGGAGAAGGTTGAAGAGGATGAGATAGATATTCGGGATGGAATTGAGCACCAACATAGTATGGATGATCTACAATCAATCAATAAATCAATAGTTAGAGTAATAGAATTGAATACCTTCCAGTTCAAGCATTTCCATTCTCACAGCAGTCTTGTCTACACCATCTCCTCCTCTCTGACAGAGATAATCAATCTTCGACAATAGATCCTTAATCAATCAATATTCATTAATAATAATAATAATAATCAATCAATCAATAAACATACAGCATTCTCCATAGTATTCTCAGCATATTCAATAAGTGCTGCTGAACTCTCAGTTCTTCTCTTGTCATTCAATGATAATCGATCAGTGTTGCTCTCATCTACTCCCATTCCTCAAATTAACAATCAATCAATAATTGTTCTTGTCAATCAATAAAACCTCATCCACTACAGTATACTCACCAACAAAGAGAAGTCCCTTCCTGCTCATTTCAGGCACAATCGTAGGGTTGACTTCAAAACGATGTCTATGTCTTTCTTCTACTTCATTTACTCCATACAATTGTCCTCAAAAGGATTCAATTATCGATTGATTCACCTAGACTATCGTCATGGGTCGAATAGCTGTTCTATCGTTCTTCAAAATGCGGTCAGGTTTTTCGATTTTTGGAAAATTTTAGCTCAAAATGGGCTTGGTACTTTGTAACATGCTTTTCAACCTATGATTATCGTACACTTACTTAGTTTACATTTCTCCGTAAGGAATACTGTAGTTCTCTTTCCTAACCTCATCGTTCCACCTAATCCAACATCTTCTGCATTGTGTTCAGGCATATCGATTACCACCTACAATGATAATTGATCATAATTACCGTAATCAACGTCTACAATAGTCAACCTTTTGTCTTCCAACTAGATTCTTATCGAATTCATCAGAATTAGCTCCTTCGATTCCAAGTACATTACGAGCGAATTCAATGGCAGCACATTGCATACCAAGACATACACCTGATTATTGATTGATTGACATCAATATTGACTGATTGATTGATGAATAGACTACTTTGAACTATCCTACTGCTATATCATATAAACTGATAAGACTAAATGAACTTTGAGATGAACCTCTGATAAGGATCAATCGATATATAAATGATACGAATTATGAATGAGTTGAATGAATAATAATACAAATCAAACCTAACCAAGGAATGGAATCTTCTTCTCTCGAGCCATTTTACATGCATTGATCATTCCTTCTACTCCTCTCTTATCAAATCCACCAGGTACAATAATACCACTGAATATAGATGTTAAGATATTGTGATAATATAGATTAAATGAATGAACTAACTCAGCATTTTCTACAGTAGCCCATGCCTCTGCTGCCTTCTTCTCATCTCCTTCCTTCACAGTCTCCAACAATTCAGAGTTCACATACTAAATACATATTATTAATAATAATAATCATAATAATTGCATATCAGGAAAAGGCACACTCTGTCTTAAAAGAAATTCCCTTCCTCAGTTGACAGCTGTTAGAGAGACACCACACACATGTTCTCTCTCGTCCATACCTCAGCCTACTAGCACACTCTATCACGATATGCTCTCGTAGTCCCATGTGGTCTAGTGGTTAGGATTCGTGGTTTTCACCCACGCGGCCCGGGTTCGATTCCCGGCATGGGAATTCCCTTTTTGCAGATTTTACGGAGCTTCATAACGATAAATAAAATACTCCTAGGAACTATCGAACCATTTTAAAATTAATTTGACACTAACCTTGAGTTTAAGTCTTCTTTTGGAGTGTATAGCAGCATGTTGGAGAGATTTGTTGAGAGATGCATAAGCATCTGCTATCTTGATATACTTTCCAACGAGAACAATTGTTACCTCCTCATTGAATTCATCTACTCTACACAATATATCATATTAGTAGATCAATCAATCAATATTCACTTACAATTTGGCTAGATTAGCCCAATGCATCATGGTGAACTTGAGTGATCTCATTCTCTCATTTGTTATAGGAGCAAGATGGAGTCTACAATGAATGAATACAGTAATCAATCAATAATTAAGTATTACCGTACCTCTTTTGAATCTGCTCAAGAACACCTTGAGATTCAAGGAGAAGTGGAACTCTGTATATATTGGATACATCGTGTACTCCAATGACCTATAGAATATCAAATATAATCAATAATCCAATTATCGATTGATTAACCTGATCTAGATCAACTAGGCCGAATGCAGCTATTTTCTCTCTCAAATGAGATTGTAGTTGATCAGTTGAACGACAGATAAGAAGATCAGGCATGAGACCAGCTGCACGAAGATGACGAACCTATTTATATTAGATTATGATGAGAGGAGATAATGAATCAGAGTTCGAATGATCAAAACATAGATAAGGGGATAAAACTGATAATGAGGTCATCAAGTCAATAGGATAAATATAATTCATTTAATAAATGAAAATCTCCTCACAGAGTTCTGCATTGGTTTAGTCTTCGGTTCTCCAGTGGCAACAGGATGCATTATGAGTGAGACATGAACATTCATGAGACAATCACGCATTGCTGGTCTCTATAATAACATTATCGATTACTACAGTAATCCATATTATCTCATGGGAGGTCTCACCTGGAATCTCTCAAATGCAGCAAGGAAGGCCATTCCTTCTATGTCTCCGATCGTTCCACCCAACTATAATCAATCAATATAGGATATAGTTACAGTAATCTACCGTACCTCAATGATACAAACATCAGGAGTATCAGTGGATCCATCAACTGGAATCTTAGCTACTCTTTCAATCCATTCAATGATAGCATCAGTTAGATGAGGAATAGTTTGAACTGTCTTTCCACAGTAATCACCACGACGTTCTCTCTCTATTACCTTTAATCAATCAATATAATAACATCAACTACAGTATACAATTACATACCCATTGGTAGATCTTTCCAGTGGTAATATTATTATCCCTGGTGAGTCTAATGTTAAGGAATCGTTCATAGTTTCCCAGATCAAGATCAACCTCTCCTCCATCATCCAGCACAAATACTTCTCCTAAATAATAATCAATATTTAATACAGTAATCCAATCAATACCGTATACTAACCATGTTCATAAGGAGAGAATATACCAGCATCAATGTTAATGTAAGGATCGATCTTGATTGCAGTTACCTGAGAGATCAAAGATGAACAATGAATCGTAAGGGGAAGGAATGTATACCTTGTATCCATTATTCTTGAGTAGTACACCAAGAGATGATGAGATGATTCCTTTACCTACACCAGAGATTATTCCACCCGTCACAAGAATATACTTCATTTGTTTTTCTCCAGATGGTGATGTAGATGGACCATTGGAGAAGATTACTTGAGACATCACTCCTATCTACTCAAAGATCAAAGATCAATTCACATCATAACAAAGGTAATGATATCCAAGAATATACAGGGTGTGCCAAAATTACCCGGACTGATTTCACCATTATGATTCCCAGTCCCCCAATGCAAATGCGCAACCCCTATTGCAGCATCATGACGAGTGATCATTGGCCGCTCCCTATTCAAGGTTTCAAGTCAGTCAGTCAAGTCTTCTAGTAATGGGGAAGTTAAGTCGACCGCGACCCCTCATTCTCAAGTGTACAAGGTAGATTGTCATAGTTCATCAGCTCGGCTTTCACGAGTCGGCTGTATCCGATACCGGTGTCGTGTACCAAGATCTTGGTACTGACAAGGAACGTCCGGGTAGAGGTAGACCGATTTCAGTTTCCACCGCTACGAACCGAGATCCCATCCGAAAGATGGTGTTTCGAAACCACAAGTTTACGATCTGGAGACTCGATATCTCGAACACTTCCATTCTTCGTCTCCTCAGGTCTCAGATGACTCTTCCCCCTTACAAGTACAGTAAACTGTTAGAACCGAATGAGCGACAGATCAAGCTCCGCTGAGAACGGTGACCTTAACTTTTTATGCGTTGTGCTAGGTCCGCGCACTTCAGCACGATGTTCAGCGAAGAGAATATCTTACCTTCAAAGACAACCTGAATATCGAGAACAACAGAATCATTGCCTCTGATCTTGAAGAATCCTACAAGACGGCTGGGGTCATGGGCCATATCAGTCTTCCACAAAAAGCCAAGGTTTTAGCTGCTGTTTGCTCAACTGGAAAGTCCACTCTTGTTTTGCCACTCCATGCGTCTAGATCAATAAAGCATATTATACCAAGCACATCCTCGAAGACGCGCTTCTACTCCGATACCATACCCACTTCGGTCAGGACCACTAGACCTTTCGGCAAGATTTTGTCGTCAATGACATGACAAAGTTGACCCAGTCGTGTTTTTTCACCCATTCACTCTGCAAAATTCATCACATTGAATTACTTCCGAACTCCCCCAATCTCAACCTCCTCGACTGCATTGCTTGGAGGTGTTGTAGGCCAAGATGTCCTCTATCAAGCACCAGACCCTCGACTCCCTCAGTGCTCCGCTTCTCAAGGCATGGGACGAACTCGATGACAACTACTTGCGGGAATCGGCAGTCGCATATGAGAAGAGTCTCAAGGCTTGTGTCAGAGCTAAAATAGACCACGGCGAGATTCGCTAGTACACTACTGCTGCCCATATTCTTGATAAGGTTTACCATGAACCATATCACTCAAGTCGCATTCCCAAGGGGAGATTCATATGGAGACAACAGTCCGGGTAATTATGGCGCACCCTGTACAAATAAGCCATGGCATAAGTAATGACAATAATAAGGGCAGAGCGGGAATCTTTCTGTGGGCGGAGTCTGTGAAGCTTGAGAAGAAGAATGATAACAAATCTATCTTAATGTTAGAAGATGATAAGATCAATAGCCATAAGGGATAAGGTTGACACTCAATATGAACTAAATGGACATGAGTGAGAAACATTTGAAGATGTTATTAATCAAAGATCAACTGGGACAATTAGGAGAGATCAAAGATCAATCATATATGTGCGCCAACAGAGAATTACCCCTCTCCGCATTTTTAGGGGGGCCAATAATTTGGTCGTGAGTGAAAAGTTGAGCCATTATTTTGGTGGTTGAGCCAATAATTTGGTTCGAAGTGGGGCTGTTATTTAAGTCGCAAAGTTGAGCTAAATTTTTGTCTAAAATAATGGCTCAACTACGGTAAGTTGAGCCGTTTTACCGAGAGCCGTAGAATAGCTCGGCGATGTTTGCTAATACCTTTCGTGTTACGCCATGCCCTTCTTCGAAGTTTTCAACTTAATAATGTTATTTTTGTTAAATTTTTGGTTTGTTTTCTACAGTTCAAAGTATTTTGTGATTTTGTTGTTCTGCTGTTTATTAGAACTACCACTCCTCTTACTTATCTCACCCTTTTTGTTACAGTTTAAAGAATATATGATGCTATAAACTTCAGTATATTCCTTATAGGTACTGTGCTCCGTATTCTTCAGCTCTGGCGAGCCCTCACCTGTAAGCATCTCCACTCCACAACAATCAGTGAAAGATGTCAAGAATCAACCGGCTACACTCGAGAGCAAGTTGAACAAGCGTATTGCTAGGGAATTTAATGCTTATTTCTCGTTTCATTTTCATTGCCATATTGTAATTGATATGTAAATATTGTTTGTTCTGAGAATAAAGAAGGTAATTGATGTATAAATCATTTAAATGTGTAATAAACATAAATGGAACTGGAATAAAAGTAAGCAAATAAAGGGCTAAACTTTTAGTGGTCGAGCCAATATATTGGCCAAATTATTGGCCCCACTTGAAAAGTTGAGCCATTAATTTGGACTAAAGTTTAGCGAAAAGTTTAGTGGGGGCACTATTTTGACCAAATTATTGGCCCCACTTGAAAAGTTGAGCCATTAATTTGGACCAAAGTTTAGCGAAAAGTTTAGTGGGGCCATTATTTTGACCAAATTAATGGCTCAACTTTTCAATTGGGGCTTGTCTGGTAGCCAAATTCGAGACTCAACTTCGAGCAAATTATTGGCCCCACTTTGACCAAATTATTGGCCCCCCTAAAAATGCGGAGCTTTTGTCCCCTTTAGGGGAGTACCCCCTTTTCAAAAATTGGGTGGAATGCCGTCTAACGAAAAAAAGAAGAGATCAATCAAAGCTAAATAATTCAAGAGAAGTCAGTATATAAACTGTAAAATAATGAATGAGTTGATGAGATGAGGAGAGGGAGGGAGGGTTGTAGAGTAAAAAGTGATTAAAAAGTGAAAGAGTACTCTAGAAAAGATAAGAAAATGTCTCCCATCTTCCATTTTTGATCCAATAGTACCTACCACTGAATGGAACTCATTTCATCATTCAATAATGGCATACATCTGTCTTCTAGACCATCTGATTCTCTTTTTGAATATCAGAGAGTACAGATGAGGGAATATTACTCTTGAGAGAGTTTGAACACTTTGAACAATCAACACTGAGTGAACGATGGTGAACGGTGCTTTCCCAGAATAATATGAGAAGAAAACAATTGAGAGTGGAAGATGAGAAGATGGAGATTGGAAATAGTAGAAGATGAAGATGATAAGTTGAGTGAGTGAACACATATGAAGAGAAGATTGAATTAGATGATAAGATAGAGATGAAGAGATAGTGAGATAGAAGGAGGAGGAGGAGACAAACGACAGTCTATGCCATAGTGCATGTGTGAACAAAGAGACTAAGAGAGGATAGAGGGTAGATGGAGATAGATTACTGTAGATAAGAAGAGATTAACTATGAACTAAGTGCAGATAGCATAAGCGAGTAGTGAACACATATAGACAATATCACATTATCATACGATAAAGTAATATATTTAAAGAAAAAAAAAACATTTTATACTTCAATATATACAATAGATACATAAATGGCACGGCAAAATGAGGATCATAATGAGTACAAAGAGATGATTGTAGGGGTACATTTGAGCAAAGATCAAAGATCATAGTCAACTGGGGATCATATTGATTAGATTAACACATAATTTAGACTATTCAACTCTTTCTAATTCTAAATTCTAAAGAATGTACGAGACTAAAGGGGACTCTAATATAAATGATTGAATAATTGTACTAAAGTGTTTTGTATGGATGAAATAGATTAACATCACCAAATAGAATATTCGCCCTTTCCTCATCAACAATCTCACAATTACGAGTTGACAAGAAGAGATAATTAGATCTAAACAACAATATTATAGAATATATTGATTGGATGATATTATGTACCCTGATGAATACCATTGTAGCTTGACTACTTGATCCTTTTCTGTATACGTTTCCGTCAATGGTATCAAATCTTCTATCTGAATCATATTATTGATTAGATTGACAATAAAGAATATAATGAAACCTCAACATATTGATTCTTTCTTGATCCCCAAAAAGTGAGATATCCAATTCGAGCATATTCATTCGATTCATTCATTGATATCACTCCAATCAAACGATTAAGATATCTACATCGCGAATACTATATAAGGAGATATTGATCGATAATTTTTAATACCTTGAGAATAGAATAAGTAAAAGAGGAGCAGCAATAGCAATAACAAGTGTAGCTATGAATGCTTCCTTGTCATTTGTTCCGATTAGAAAACCATAAGTGGAATACGGTAGATACAGTACAGATGCTATTGTCTAGTATGGATACGGTAATAATCAATCGATATTCATTATTTCTTACTTGAACAAGCTTAGCTCTCGCCAGTAACACTCCAAATCGAATTCCATTGAATCGATAGACAGGAATCCTGAATGGAACGATACAGTAATACAAAGTGAGATAATCAATATACCAACCATTGTTCATTCTCTAATGCTTCTTTCAATGCAATTGCATCCTTCTCAGCTGCTTTAGTATGAATCATTCGTACAGACGTACCACCTAATCGATTACGGATCTATAGTACCGTAATCATCAACATTAATAAACTATGATAGATACCTCTTGTTTTGTATATGGATTATATTGAGAGTTGATATGATTTCTTGATTTAATCATTCGTTGTCGTTCTCTTCCTCTTCTCTCATATTCATTTCCATCTACTATAGCTGATGTACGAGCAGCCATATGAATAGCCGCTTGTTGTCCACCTCTGAATATGAATTCAATCAATAATATAGTTGGATTCACTGAATATAAGATAGATACTATACCTATTCTGAATAGCATTGAGCAAAGCTCTTCCTAATACGAGACCAGCGGGAAGAAGAACCATTCATACAATCTACAATTGATTGTGATTAGATCATTTAGATTGATCTATCTGCAGATATTCATTATGGTCATCGACCAAAACAACTTATAAACATTTCTTCCAATAAAAAGAATAATTTATCAATCTATGAACTCTATAAATTCTACAATCGTCTACAATATATTCCTATATTAAACAGATCAACAATAACAATGAATGAATCAACAACATTCAATATCCTATAAAGAGACATGATTAGAAGAATCGTCTGATAAACTTCGATAAGAATGATACAATAGTAGGAACATGATGATCAGCTCTACGAAGTATTGATGAATCGACTATTGATGAGAACTCCAATAGAGCATTACGTTCCTTAATACAAATCAATCAACAATTGAAAGATCAAAGATCATCAATACCTCTTTGAGTCTATTCATCAAACTTTTATTCGTTGTGCTCACAACAATTTGTGCTTCAAGATCTCGATATAACGATCGATAACCATAATTGGATGATCCAATTACAGTATCCATTCTATCTCCTCTATCACACCATATTCCTTTACCATGAAATGACCATCCCTTTCGACTCCATTCTAGTAACTCGACATTCTTTCGATTCTGATAAAAGAATTCGTTTGATAATGAGTATAAAGTACGACCAATTCATGTTATAGACATAGTATTCAATGTATCTTTGATATGTCTAATGATAACAACATTGACTGACTGACATATCTATCAATAGCTGATAAGAATGAAGCTGCTATAGAAGAATACATAGATGGAATATGACGAGATAGACCAGTGGCACCTGCGAATCCATTCGCCTATAATCATCAATCATAATACAATTGATAACTACTTTATTTATTGTTTATATTAAAATAAAATATATTACATACATCAGGTGCAGCCATGACAACTTTCAATGAATATTCTCCTTCACTCAATATCAACTTCTCATATTCATCAGTTGCATTCAAATAGCCGGAGGCTATTGTCATATCCAGATTACTATCCTGAATACATACAATAAGTAATAGGTAATATACTAAATGATACCTTAGAGGCAAATAATCTCTTGAGGAATTCATATTCTTCATGTATTCCAATAGATCCCATTTGTATGAGAGGATAGACAAGAGTGTCTGATGATGATGATGAAGATGGTCTATTTGTTTCTTTCGTTTCTTCTATGACGTTCATTATACGATGACGTAATGAAGTACAATATGCATTGGAATCTCCGTGATATGGATGGATAGTACATTCTTTATTCAAATGAATCGATCCATTATTATCCATTTCAAATGAAGATGAACCAACAGCCTTGATTACTAAAAACGAATGAAGATATAATAGATTATTAGCCATAAACATACTAGAACAGAAGAAATCAGCCAATTGACTTGCATTTTCGATAAGAACATATCGATCTTGTCGATTAGTGAAATATGAATCAGATAGATTTGCACTAGAAAAAACATAATAAGACGAAATAAAGAATACTTCATGATACCCAGAGATAAGTAATGAATCATCGAAGATATACAACTTCATATGTTGTAGTCCAACAATCTCATTAGTTCGCTCATTTAGAACATTCTTCAATATTCCCCGTAACTCTGGTGTGTGATAGAGGTAGATCTACAATACCGCGTGATAAATAACAGATGGTCTCATATTGCAGGTGACTTTATTTCCTCTTTGAGAGGTCATTTAAAGTATTTTTTTGCTGTGCTATATGCCAGTAGTGTAGATACATACGCCTACACCAAAGTCTTTCCTAGTGAAATCTACAGATAGATTTTGTACAATTGGATCAATACATTCTTTACGGAGGTCTATATGAGGCTTCGCGCAGAATTATTCTACATATCTCAGCCTAAGTCTAGCCTTTTTTAAACGAATTCGATCGATGAAAGTGAACAATATGCATAAACAGCTATTTAGTAGTTTTTAAAAAAATATTTTATCATACTTCATATATTATATGAGCAAGTACCTTAGCTTTATCAGCAATCTTCTTTAACAGACTAGTACTACTCTTTCCTTCCTTCTCTCCTCTTGTTCCACGAAGGAAATCAAGTAGAACTCTGACATCGAGATTGGGAGACTCTTGTAATCTCTTCGATAGACCATCTACCTAATCAATATAAATAGAACAAGATAATGAAGAACTACTCACGATTGCAACTTCATGGTCACCACTTCCTAAGTACAGACTACTCAAGTATACTCGTTTTTCAGCACTTCGAATCTTCTCCTATAACGATCAATTATAGAAGAGATACTAACGATATATCCTGATACCAATATAGTATTGTAGAACTCATTGGGAGTTTGAATAATATGGACAGCATCGGCATCAATTGGAATGCCTACTCCATTATCCTTCAAATAATCCATTTCCCGTCCAATTCATCTAAGGCCACCTTACATCCATCCTACAAGAACATACGGAAGAAATAAATTGATTAAAATTAAATAATTTCAAAAATTTAAAGAAAATGAAATACGCAACGCATCCGCTTCATCTAGTCCGCTGGGTCACTCTTATTTGGATTGGGTCACCTACAGTAATCTCTATGCAATAAGATGTTTAGATTCGCCCTAATCATGAGCGACAATTTTTTTTAAATAATGAAGTGCGGTAGAAGGTGAGGTAGAGACAAGGATAGAAAGTGGATATTATAAAAATTTTGGGCCGTCTATAAATATGTTTCTTTTTCTCTCTCAAAAATTCAGCGATCGATGGCTGAACCTACTTATCAATAGACTGGACTATTATCACAACCACGCAAAATTTAGTATACTGGTGCTGGTTAGAAGCCAAAGGTCTCCAAGCTGAATCCTCCACTGGCATTTCTGTATTCCCCCCAGGCAATTTTATTTTGAAATTTTGAGCTCTCCTCTCCCCCTCCTATTGGAGTATGCTCCCATTCTTTTTTGTTCTTCTGCGGGGCCAAAATGAGTGTGTAGTTGTATTGCTGTTTCAAAAACTGGAAAAAAATCAAAATATTGTCTAAAAAAATGTTAAAATGTATACCGTAACTGAGCGTACTACTGTTATTATAGATTTATCTTCTCTATAATTATATTGCCATCGTCACGTAGATTGATTACTGTAGATACCAGAATAAAAAAATAACAAATACAGTACCGAACAAAAGTCTATCCACTTTTGGTTTTTTCGTTATAAATTTTTTCAAACTGAATCAATCCTGTCAAGATTTCCAGGGATTATTTTGTAAAGCGAATTGATTAGATTTTTTATAACGTATTTAAACAAACTCCCGTAAGTGACAAAAAATAATTAGATATTGTATATTAGTGCCAATTCTGAATCGTCATGTCAATACGAGTAGAAATCGGCACTTCTTTGATTTCTGGCCCAGATCATAATATAGATTAATTCTAGTCATTTCTTATTCCTCACCACTCATTAATCATTTCGCGTAGTAACCTACCCTTTTCTCGGTTGTGGTAAAACCAACCGCATCATGATTGATAGAGTGATGAAATGAGAGTTTTGTCTCCTCTTTTCGCATATTCTCTCATCCTAATCCAATTTAATTTTCATATCACCCCCATTCCCCTATAAAAGCATTCGATTCCTTTTCTCCGGTTCAGTCCAGAGTTCTCCCATCTTGAGGAGAGCTCGGGGAGCATTTCGCCCCCGTGGACATCGTCCTCCCAGTGAGGAGGTCGACCCCTCCATTCGATCGAAAAGATCGAAATGGGGAGGGGGGGGGTGAACGAGGGGGTGGGCCAGAAATCAAAGAAGTTCCTAGAAATCTATATAAGGTTTAGTAATCTATATTGTCACGAGATATTTTGAAAACAATTCAAATCCGCTTTTTGGATATTTCAAAAACTCGATGAATAGCAGAAGAAAAATCTGTCTAATTTGAAGATAAAGCGCTTTGTGGGATCGACCCTAAATTGATTGAACTTTCAGAAAATGTACATATCAAGGCTGTGCGAAAAAAATATTTCGAAAAAAAAAAATCGAAAATTGGAAATTTTTCGAAATTTTTTCAAAAAATTCGAAAAAAATATAAAAAAAGCTTTCGCTATCGAAAACATCAATTGACTAAGTTTTACTATCGATAAAATGGAAATGTAAGAATTGCAACTGTGTGATTCTTAATTGAAGCTGCTTACATGATAAAATATACATATTTTACTCGAGTGAAAACGTAATTGTTGTCTCCAAATTTGTAACTTTTTTTTGCTAAAATCTCATATTTTTTTTCGAATTTTTGTGCCTTTTTGTGTAAAAACATTTTTCGATTTTTTCGAATTATTTTCGAAATTTTTTTTGTAGAAAAAGTTTTATGAGAAAACCCGAAATCTGAAAAAAACCGAAAAAACGAAAAACGAAAAATGCACAGCCGTCGTACATATCTCATTTGACCAAAAAAAGAGTGCCAAAGTTTTTTATGCGAACAACATGATATTCCCAAACTTACAATATTATGTGCGTAAATAAATTTATGATATACATTAGTGGAATTCGTTGGTTTTATAAAACATTGGAATACAGTACTTATTGTTTTAGTACTCAGGCAACTCGTTTTGAATGTAATTCTAGCGCGATTAGCTCCTGAAGTGACAGAATTAAATTCGAAAATCATCTAATTACAATTAGATTCGAAAATCGGATAATTAGATTCGAAAACTCCCAATTAGACTCAAAAACCTACTAATTAAATTCTTAGTTTCTAATTACATTCAAAAATCCCCTAATTAGATTCGTAGTTCTAATTACATTCAACTCGAGTTGCCTGAGTAAGCGAATACAATTGAGAGCCTTTGTTAATTTTTTTAAAATTTTCATTTAGTTTCAATTAACAGGAGCCAATAAGTGGGTCGACTGCTATCTCTATCGCTCCATTTCTTCTCCGATCATTGGACAACAATAATGGCAGATCCTGCCAAATCTCCACAGCCTAAAACGCCAAAGAAGTCTAAGCAACGTACTCCAGTTAAAGGTATTCTTTCGATAACTATACATCAACTTTACCTATGAATTTAATTGACAGCGGAGATACGGTACTGATAGTGGGGATACGATATTGATAGTGGAGATACGGTATTGATATAGAAGATACGGTACTGATAGTGGGGATACGATATTGATAGTGGAGATACGGTATTGATATAGAAGATACGGTACTGATAGTGGGGATACGATATTGATAGTGGAGATACGGTATTGATATAGAAGATACGGTACTGATAGTGGGGATACGATATTGATAGTGGAGATACGGTATTGATATAGAAGATACGGTACTGATAGTGGGGATACGGTATTGATAGTGGAGATACGGTATTGATATAGAAGATACGGTACTGATAGTGGGGATACGATATTGATAGTGGAGATACGGTATTGATATAGAAGATACGGTACTGATAGTGGGGATACGATATTGATAGTGGAGATACGGTATTGATATAGAAGATACGGTACTGATAGTGGGGATACGATATTGATAGTGGAGATACGGTATTGATATAGAAGATACGGTACTGATAGTGGGGATACGATATTGATAGTGGAGATACGGTATTGATATAGAAGATACGGTGCTGATAATGGGGATACGGAATTGATAGTGGAGATACGGTATTGATATAGAAGATACGGTACTGATAGTGGGGATACGATATTGATAGTGGAGATACGGTATTGATATAGAAGATACGGTACTGATAGTGGGGATACGATATTGATAGTGGAGATACGGTATTGATATAGAAGATACGGTACTGATAGTGGGGATACGATATTGATAGTGGAGATACGGTATTGATATAGAAGATACGGTACTGATAGTGGGGATACGATATTGATAGTGGAGATACGGTATTGATATAGAAGATACGGTACTGATAGTGGGGATACGATATTGATAGTGGAGATACGGTATTGATATAGAAGATACGGTACTGATAGTGGGGATACGATATTGATAGTGGAGATACGGTATTGATATAGAAGATACGGTACTGATAGTGGGGATACGATATTGATAGTGGAGATACGGTATTGATATAGAAGATACGGTACTGATAGTGGGGATACGATATTGATAGTGGAGATACGGTATTGATATAGAAGATACGGTACTGATAGTGGGGATACGATATTGATAGTGGAGATACGGTATTGATATAGAAGATACGGTACTGATAGTGGGGATACGATATTGATAGTGGAGATACGGTATTGATATAGAAGATACGGTACTGATAGTGGGGATACGATATTGATAGTGGAGATACGGTATTGATATAGAAGATACGGTACTGATAGTGGGGATACGATATTGATAGTGGAGATACGGTATTGATATAGAAGATACGGTACTGATAGTGGGGATACGATATTGATAGTGGAGATACGGTATTGATATAGAAGATACGGTACTGATAGTGGCGATACGATATTGATAGTGGAGATACGGTATTGATATAGAAGATACGGTACTGATAGTGGGGATACGATATTGATATATATATATATATATATATATATATATATATATATATATATATATATTTATTCACCACAAGGTAAACGTGTATAAAGCAATAAAATTAAGCAAATGAATGAAGTACAATTTCGAGGAGGGGATTGAACATTTAATATGAGATTTAATACGAGTATAATAATGATAATGAAGTTGTGGCCAAACTGATCAGTCATTGATTTTTAAAAGTTGATTCTATTCTCTGGTCGGCTAAGTAACCGAGCCGCTCGCAAGAAGAAACTGTTATGCCTGTATTGGAAACGAGACCCGCAATTGGAGAAGTTTAATCCATTTCTAGTAACGTAGGTTTGGAAATAGTGGTTTTTATTATTTGAAATCCTAGTTTTCCCTCTAAGTAGTTTGATGGACATTTTAATGTCAATGTTTAGCCTGCGCTGCTCGAGAGTGTCGAGACCGAGTTTTGTGTTGCGTGCACTATTATTAGGCATGAATTGCCACGTATATTTGTGGCAACGTGCGAACAGCCTTCTTGTGAAATAATTCTGTACTTTTTCTAACATTTTAATGTCTTTTTTCTGGTAGGGATTGAATACAGTGCAAGCGCTCTCTAAAATAGGCCTAATATAAATTGAATATGCTTTTAGTAGAATTATCGGGTTATTTGTTCTTAGAGCTCGCATAATTATATGACAGGCTGATTTTGCCTTGATTGATACTGCTCTACAATGGTCTGAGAAAGTTAGGCTTCTTTGAATTAAGAATCCCAGATCTTTGACAACTTCTTTTTGATTCAGATTATTGCCTTCAATAGTATATACTCTAGAAGGATTCGCTCTACCTAGGTGATAGTGGAGATACGGTATTGATATAGAAGATACGGTACTGATAGTGGGGATACGGTATTGATAGTGGAGATACGGTATTGATATAGAAGATACGGTACTGATAGTGGGGATACGATATTGATAGTGGAGATACGGTATTGATATAGAAGATACGGTACTGATAGTGGGGATACGATATTGATAGTGGAGATACGGTATTGATATAGAAGATACGGTACTGATAGTGGCGATACGATATTGATAGTGGAGATACGGTATTGATATAGAAGATACGGTACTGATAGTGGGGATACGATATTGATAGTGGAGATACGGTATTGATATAGAAGATACGGTACTGATAGTGGGGATACGGTATTGATAGTGGAGATACGGTATTGATATAGAAGATACGGTACTGATAGTGGGGATACGGAATTGATAGTGGAGATACGGTATTGATATAGAAGATACGGTGCTGATAATGGGGATACGGAATTGATAGTGGAGATACGGTATTGATATAGAAGATACGGTGCTGATAATGGGGATACGGTATTGATCGGTGTCGATAGAGGAGGTGCGTACTACAGCTACATCTCTTTAGGGTTTCCCGGACTCCCGGTATTTCCTCAGATGTCCGGTAATGAGAATTCCAAGTCAATGGTTGTGGTAAGTTTTTGTTTACAAATATATAATTTTTCGCACGCATAAAAGCTAAAGACTGTACCGAATCCCACAAAAACGACAAATGCGGGTCAATAATGTAGGAGCAAGAGTAGTGAATGAACCTAACTTATGCTAATATATTTATATATTTAGGTTGTGGTTCGAGGAGGAAAGAATCCTACTATGCCAGGTTTTCCAATTAATATAAATTCAAAGACGAAAAGAAGAAGAAGAAGTCTAAGAAGTCAAAGAATAAGAAGAAGAAAAGTACATCAAAAGAGGAAGATGATCTATCTGAAAGTGATAGAGCGTAATAATCAATATTTGAAGAATATCTACCATAATCTTTATCCTATTCAGGACAACTCCTGATCTACCTAATGCACACCGTCGTGTTCCTCAACCAGGCATAGATAGCCTACCACCAATGATTCTTGATAAGAACTGTGTTCCTCAGGTATGCAAATGATTCATAAATGCTAGATATACAATATATCTCATATTAACAGAACATCGTGATAGACGGTGCAGAAGGTTGCCCAATTGTTGTTCCACTTGATGCTAAAGACAACAAAGGACAAGTATGATATTCTATAGAAAGTAAAGTAAATGTAATTGTTTAGTATTCCAATGAAGCCATGCCTCTAACTCGTGCACCACCTCAAGTGATACGTGGATGGATGCTAATCGATTCAAAGAGTTTAATTCAATTTAAACCTGATAATGGAAAGGATGCAGCTCCTCCATCTAGTACTCCTGGTATTCTCACTAAGATCCTCACTGATACATCTGCATTCATCTCTGATAATGGTCCTCAAGTATGATACATTTAACTGCGTAAATTGACTGAGTATCGTCTTCATTCAGCTTCCTGAGTATGCAGGTGGAAAAGGAACAAAGGGGAAAGTGGGAGATTCTATTCCAGTTTCTGGATTTGTTGAGGTACATATCGTACATCGTAATACTTACTTAATGTATATTGTTCAGCTGAATCCTTCTAATGGAATGTGTAGATTCAAAGTAGTCACTTCTAATACTCCAACTCCATTTTATCCATCAAAGTGAGATATCATTTACTATTACCGTATCCTATTATATTACAGTGCATCGATGGGTGTTCTAGTAAGAGAACCTTCTTCTGGATATGTATTCTTTGTTCCCACTGAAGGTTCATCTTTCATCTTTCATCTTATGGTAATAATAACTATTCCTAGGCCGCCCTGTCGGTCCGATCCTTGGAACAGCTACTCCAATTCCTGAGAAGAAGAAGGTTACCGTATACTAGGCTACATCTTGTGAGTGTTGATTATCCTTTCTAGGTTGCTGAGGGGACCATGGTTGGACAAATTGTTAGATCAATCTGTGGAACACCAAAATGGGAACCACTATCAGATAAGAACGATAATGTACTCGGATACATTATGAGTGTGAGTACAACCATGATTGTGTATCTGATCTTTGATCTCACCTAATTGATCTTTAATCTTACTTAATTGATTTTTGATCTCACCTAATTGATCTTTGATCTCACCTAATTGATCTTTGATCTCAGCTTATTGATCTTTGATCTCACCTAATTGATCTTTCATCTTTTCTCAGAGTGCAACAGGTGTACCAATCTACATTCCCCGTCCAGTGGAAGAACAGAAACGTTAGTCATAAAGATCAAAGATCAAATGTAATGACTCTTTATTATAGAAGTCGTAGCTCGTGGCAATACAACTAAAGATACAGTTCTACAGTCAGTATAATATGTTTTTACCATAACTGATCACAAAAGTCATTTAGATCTACATGGACAGCTCCTATAGTAAAACCTTCTTGTGAATGTAATGACGCCTCTACTGAATCCAATGCGTCAGTCATTACTGTCTGCACATAGAAAAAGAAGTGTTATCCACGGAGCATAAGACCGGAGAAGTGTTATATTTAACACTTTTGAGCTCGAAAAGTTTTAAATATGACACTTCTCAGGTTTTATCCTCCGTGTGTATAACACTTATGTATTTTTCTGTGGGTACATCAAACGATGAAGTATTTGTAGTGCTCCAACTCCATGCTGCAATCATTCAAATAATGATAGAGAAAATGCTCCTAACGATGAGACCAAAAATGGCAAAAATGGAAAAGAAGAAACTACTCAATTTACGTCCAATCAACAGACTCCGAGTGAACAACCAACAACTATTCCAGGCACAAACAATCAGAAAGATCTTGATTTAAAACGTGTAGAGTGAGTAGTAATTTAAAATACAGCAGCATTCCTCCATTGACATTGATCCCCGGCCGGGTGTCCCTTCCGTCCAATCAATTTTTACGATGTCAATATTGAATATCAGTTATTCAAATTGTTTACGTTATTTTACTCCTAGTTTGACCGAATTTATGATGGAAAGATGATAGGCAGACAACTAATCTGTGCCAAGGTAAAGAAATGCTGGAAAAAATCGAAAAAAAAGTTGAATTGGCGAGCCTGGTGAGTTATTCAAATTTTTCGCGTGGCATTTGAAAAAAAAATTATATTTTCAATATTTTTTCGCTAGCTGCGTAATTTATAAAATTCAATCTCTCCGTGATAAATTCAGTCGAATCTGGAGTAAAAGTAAAACAACGCAAACAATTTGTATTTACATTTAGAGTTGGTATTCATTATTCACAGGGTAAAAAACTCGAAGAGGCAGAGGGGACACCCAGGGACACTCGTGAATACCATGTCAACGGGGGGATTCTCCCGTGCATTACAGTAATCCTTCAATAACTAAAGAGATCAAAGAACAATTACAGAGAACCAGCTCATGATCCAGAGAAAAAAGTGGAAGATTCTGCCAGTGTGTAAGCAGATTGTAGAATAAATGTATGTATAATCAATGTATACTTTCAGAGCATACAGTCAAATAGGTACAACATATGTGGAATCTACGGTATCTATATATGGTGATTGGCAATTATTAATCGATATTTTAAGCCCGCAGAATCTACTTTTGGTTCATCAAAGCCTGCAGATAATCAAGCAAATACTAAACCTATAAACATTGAATATATGAAGTTCCTAGATGATCGATCGTCAAATCTGTAATCCATATAATTCACTTCAATGTATGAATAAATTAATATTGTATGCTAAATATGTATTGATGATGTTTATTTTGAAACAACTCACTACATTCCAATCAATGCTTCAAAATTTGCATTCGAATGGAACGGGACTTTCTGGAACGGGGCGTTCTGTAACAAATTTCAATTTTTTTCACTTAGTTCGCGGAAGGATAAATAATGACTATAGAATTGAAAATATATATTGTATTGCAGAATGGGATGCAACATGCAATTTTATTCTCTCCTGAATTCAGTGTGAAAATGTTTTAAAAATATTTCCAAATGAAAGAACAGCGGATTCATGTCTGGAAATGTACTAGATTCAAAGCAATTGAAGCTTGTTGTTCTGGTGGATCCTCTTAAACGCCGACCACACTCAATCACAATCGTCTATGTCATGTTTTTAATATCAGAAGAGAAAATCAGCGATCAAAGATCAATCTAAAGTACCTCCTCTCTGCATTTCATGTCCTAAACATTTCGAATAATCGTCCGTCGAAGCTGTGCGAACCAGGGCTGTGTACCTATTTTTCGTTTTTCGTTTTTCGATTTTTTCGTATTTTTAAGTTTATAATTTGGAAAAGTTTATAATTTGGAGACAACAATTACGATTTCACTTGAGTAAAATATGCATATTTTATCATGTAAGCATCTTCAAATAAGAAGCACACAGTTGCAATGCTTACATTTCCACTTTATCGATAGTAAAATTTAGCGAATTGATGTTTTAGATAGTGAAAACATTGTTCAACTTTTATTTTTGAATTTTTCGGATTTTTCGAAAAAAATTAATTTTTGAAAATTTTTTTTTTCGAATTTATTTAGGAATATTTTTTTCGCACACCCCTCATGGGAACAAATTATGTTCAATTATGAGTAGGAATAAGACAAAAATTGCTAGATATTTTATAAGAAAGATTAATTGGTATGTATGAGTGCTGTGCATTTTTCGTTTTTTCGTTGTTTTTCTTCGAAATTTTTTTCGTCAGAAAATGCTTTGAAATAAAAAGCACACAATTTCAAAAAAATAATGACACTAACAAATATTTAAACTGATTCGATGAAATTAATTTAACAAAGTGGATGTGTAGCATAATAGCAAAGAGATTGAATAAGGAATTTAAAAAAAAAAAACAAGACATTGCGTATACGATTTTCATCTTGCAACTACATGAGTGAGTGTTCCCATGGTATAAAATTTTGTTGTATTATCAATGTATAATTCACAATATATGAGTACTCAAATATTTATAATTAGTTTGAGCTCGAGAATGGATTGGATTATGAATGTAAATAGATGAAGGGAGGTGAAGCGAGATAAGGTAGACCATATTCGTTGTTAGAGCATCAATATATCATATACTTCTAAAAAATTATGATATTATTAAATTGAAACAAGTCAAAATAGACATACCTTATTGAAAATAACATGTATTCAATTGAACAATAATTATGTAAAATAGATAATATGTATCGACGATTTGCTGAAAATCGATTAATTTAGTGATAAATACGATAATAAAATGCAATACCTGGTATAGTGTCACCCTCTATTTCAAAGCGATGAGATAATAATAGTCGAATAAAAAATATCTGATATTGTAATCTTTGATCTTATAAAAAGATCATGGATCACAAAATAATATGAAAATGCTATAAATTTGAGATCAACCGAATTTTGGATCGATATTCACTATCGATCGGAAATTCCTTTCATCTCTTCATCAAATTGATTAATCATTTTGTACACGTACGCTTTAGTTTCAATTCACACACAGCATCACACACGTGCACTCATTCATTCATTGCATTTGCATATGACAGCCCGGGCTGTCTACTTCACTCTTTAATTCAATTTGCATACACACCGCGCATTAACCAGGCCAATCACCGATTTGCATACCGCACCACATCAGCTAATTTTCAGCCCAGCAGCCAGTTTTCAGTCCAACAACCAATTTTCAGTCCAGCATGCTGCAGTCCACCTCCCAAAGCCAGCTCCCCCAGTCCATATAGCTTCCCACCCAATACCCTCCCTCTGATAACCTTTTTTACATAATCATCAACTAATCGATTTCTCTAATTAAATGGAGCTCCATTCACTAACTAATATGTATACTTCAAAACAGTATCAATTCCCCCAGTCCAGACCAAAACACCAAGTCCAAGCAGCCAACCCCCTTCTTCTTCTCCACTACTCTAGCTTAAAAAAGAGATAAAATGATTAGAAATAAGAGGTAATTAAATAAAAATGATGAAAGTAATTAAATGTAACGCCCTGCGTTGTTGAAAATATTCCATACGAAATCCTATCGTCATAGGTGGATTGTTCTTCGTTCTTGTTACGTTTCTCCCATTGACCGGCTGTAGAGAATTTATGGCGTTTAAATTAGAAGAATATCGATTAGATCAGAAAAAACCATCCAATCAATAATGCTATACCTTCAGTGATGTAGATAATTCATTTTTGTAGATCCTCTCGTCCCTCGTCGAAGTCGACGTGTCGGCGTCCTCGTCATCCTTGAAGAATATCGATTACATCAGAAATAAGACAATCAATCAATAATATTATACCTCCGGTAATGTTGATAATTCATTTTTGTAGATCCTCTCGTCCCTCGTCGAAGTCGACGTGTCGGCGTCCTCGTCATCCTTGAAGAATATCGATTACATCAGAAATAAGACAATCAATCAATAATATTATACCTCCTGTAATGTAGATCATTCATTTTTGTAGATCCTCTCGTCCCTCGTCGAAGTCGACGTGTCGGCGTCCTCGTCATCCTTGAAGAATATCGATTACATCAGAAATAAGACAATCAATCAATAATATTATACCTCCTGTAATGTAGATCATTCATTTTTGTAGATCCTCTCGTCCCTCGTCGAAGTCGTCATGTCGGCGTCCTCGTCATCCTTGAAGAATATCGATTACATCAGAAATAAGACAATCAATCAATAATATTATACCTCCTGTAATGTAGATCATTCATTTCTGTAGATCCTCACGTCCCTCGTCGAAGTCGTCATGTCGGCGTCCTCGTCATCCTTGAAGAATATCGATTACATCAGAAATAAGACAATCAATCAATAATATTATACCTCCTGTAATGTAGATCATTCATTTTTGTAGATCCTCTCGTCCCTCGTCGAAGTCGACGTGTCGGCGTCCTCGTCATCCTTGAAGAATATCGATTACATCAGAAATAAGACAATCAATCAATAATATTATACCTCCTGTAATGTAGATCATTCATTTTTGTAGATCCTCTCGTCCCTCGTCGAAGTCGTCATGTCGGCGTCCTCGTCATCCTTGAAGAATATCGATTACATCAGAAATAAGACAATCAATCAATAATATTATACCTCCTGTAATGTAGATCATTCATTTCTGTAGATCCTCACGTCCCTCGTCGAAGTCGTCATGTCGGCGTCCTCGTCATCCTTGAAGAATATCGATTACATCAGAAATAAGACAATCAATCAATAATATTATACCTCCTGTAATGTAGATCATTCATTTTTGTAGATCCTCTCGTCCCTCGTCGAAGTCGACGTGTCGGCGTCCTCGTCATCCTTGAAGAATATCGATTACATCAGAAATAAGACAATCAATCAATAATATTATACCTCCTGTAATGTAGATCATTCATTTTTGTAGATCCTCTCGTCCCTCGTCGAAGTCGTCATGTCGGCGTCCTCGTCATCCTTGAAGAATATCGATTACATCAGAAATAAGACAATCAATCAATAATATTATACCTCCTGTAATGTAGATCATTCATTTCTGTAGATCCTCACGTCCCTCGTCGAAGTCGTCATGTCGGCGTCCTCGTCATCCTTGAAGAATATCGATTACATCAGAAATAAGACAATCAATCAATAATATTATACCTCCTGTAATGTAGATCATTCATTTTTGTAGATCCTCACGTCCCTCGATGTAGATTCGTCCTTGAAGTAATCGTGTCGTCATCATTCATGAAACTGTTGTCTCAGCATGAAAATCTAACTCTCAAATCGGACAAATCAATAGATAAATATCAAATACTAATAAATACCTGTACTCCGGTGATTCCTTTACCTCCATTTAACCCCCCCCATCCCCATTCCCTGCTCTATGCGACACACCACCAGTACCGTAGGTATCCCCAACCACCATATTTTTGCAGCAATTTTCAACTCGTGATACTGTGTGTGAATTTTTCGCATTTTCATTTTCGGGCCCGGGCCATTTTTCGCGCTTTCACAGTTCAGTTTTCATGCATTGACTGGGCCCCGTCATTGCATGGAAAGTGCAAAGTGATTTATTTTCATTTTCGTTTTCATTTTCACATGACACGATTAGATTTACCATTAGTCATTGGAGACAGTATTTGACTTATTGTTAGATTGAGATTAAGATCAAAGATCAGTTACCGGAAAACTTGACCATAGTAAAAGATTACTTGCACATTATCAAGTAATCGTTATTGAAAGTATGCTTTGACAAGTAGACCGTCTTCGGTATGAAAAATATAAATCTTTCAAACATACCTTTAATAATAAGGATTGTCTTAAAGATCAATGTCAAAATTGTAAAGCTACCGTATCCGATGTGAACAAACAGGAAGATGCTATAGATTGGGCGAGAATATAATGGAATGGAAGATAAAAGAGGAAGTTGAGTGAAACATAACCTGAAACTTTTTGATGGATTTCTGATATAAGTATTCTGATCGAAACCATCAAAGATCAAAGACCAACCTAATGTTATCTTCGATATCCCAATTTGAAAATGTCGCCTTCACAATGGTGAGATTGTGTGCGAGTAAGATAGTCTCCTTCCATAATTACTCAAATCACTTATCCCCGTCTCCCACATGGTGTCTGAAGTGTGGTGTGATGATTAGGAAACGTCGCTAGTCAAAGTCTCTACACGATAATACCTTATATCATATCCGAACATTGATTTCCAGCTAAACCGGCAAAAACTGCAACGCTTAATCGAACTTTCCAAATGTAATATAAAAACATTACGGTAGGTCCTGAAAGGAAAGTGGGATATACGGTAGGTGTGTACGGTACCTTGGACTCAATGTGCGAGTGTAGATAATTCGTGACGAATTCCCATTCCAATATACATCTTCGTAGCGACTTCCATCATTGAGGTACATCAAAACTAAAATCGTTAATGGTTAACGTTGAACACCTTATTGTCTCCAATCGATAAACGAAAGATCGATTAGATCAGTAATATCAAATCAATCAATAATACCTTGATTGAACGTAGATCACGATCAATACTTTGCTGCATTCCTCATCGTCATCCTCGATGGTACGATAGCCTAGAAGAAACATCGATTAGCTCAGGAATATCCAAATTAATCCAGTACGTTCTTTATTCGATGAAGTGATAATGACCTCAAATATCGTGTTGTCTCCGATCGATATTCTGAAACATATTAACAAACATGTTAATTTATTCAAGGATAAAAAAAATGATTCAATTCATTACAGTAGCTACTGCAACTTGGCTGCGATGTAACTAAGCTACGACGAACGAAAGTGAACATCCAAATCAATATCTTACATTATGAGATTACTGTAGATGTCGGTTGTGATGTCGATTACGGTAGACGTCCATTACGGTAGATGGCGTGCTCTTGTATCGTCTTCCTTTGATTGCATCCAGTCCAGTGGGTGCATGGTGAAAAAGGTTTTATTAAAACAATTCTCAAAAATATTGACTATGATAGATATATAGTGTGACTACAGTACTCTTGACTCTTGCATGGTTACACACTACCCGGAGTTCTTCGGCGAAGATAAGAAAGGGGGGGACCACTCTTACCGCCCTAGCACTCTGCCAGTCAGCACTCCATGCCCTATACATATACCATTTTAACTACCGATAAATCGATAGGATACGGGGAAACATCATCATGATCCAGCATGTATGATGAGACCTGCTCCCACAATCCCTCAGTGGAATTGTAAGAGTGATCTGCCATGTGCCTTCGGAATTCCGACCTATGCAGTGCCCCGTACCTGGCAAAGATATTTTTTAAGAGACAATCGTCCGACGCACTCTACTCACAGTAACATAAAGAACCCTGTTTGATTTTGATGCGCACTCTTTCATGAATTCATGCTCTCACGCGCTCTTTCATTATCTCATCAATTTACAACTGACAATACTTCAGAACACCAGATTAGTCCAAAAGGGGGCGAAAATAAAATAAACACGAAGGAAATGACATTTTATACTTGTCTTTTCATACTATACTGGTCCGGTGTTCTGAAGTAATGCTTTTGAACTATAAAAGATCAAAGATCAAATAAACGTACAATTGCTTGAAAACGAGAAGAAGAGAAGACAAGAGACGACGCGACCGGCTATGTTTTCGAAATTGATGAAATGATTAGCCGCTTCTCGCCCTTTGCATGCAAATTGATCTCAGAATGAGACATATGCAACATATGCAAATTCATTAGACATGTGTCTCGTTGGAGCTTCTCCAATGGAAAATGCTATACTTATTCAATCTTAGTGTTCATGTATTAAGAGTTAGTATGTATTTGAGTAATTATACAATCTTACTGCAGAATAGGAACAAAATCTACATATATCCAATTACAAGTGCGACCTAACACCACAGTTGAATGCAAAACAGATACTGTAATTTTTCATTCAGATCTTCGACGGTTTCGAACGTTTCATTCGTTTTCAGTTTCGTTTTTTGTTCTACAAATCGTTATCATCATGAATCATTTAATCTAAAATACTTCTGCACCTTTTCTCTGTTATCTAGCAACTTTTCGTACCCATAATGTGCACGTCGCAATTATCTTACAATGAGAAGATAACAATTTTTATTAGAATTATTTTCATTTTGTAATTGATTAAAATTAGTATTAGAATAGAGGAAGTGAATAGGGAAATGGATCTATTAAGGGGATAATGAGACACAGGGACATTATGATGGGTGGAGAGGGGGGAGGGGAGATAACTGAAACGGTTTCAATCACATATTTACAGTTGGGATGAAATGGATAAAGTTATGATTGATATTAAGGGGGAGGGATGAAGGGAAGAAGAGAATGGGAGACATAATATGAGATACCAGTAGATGGATAGAAGGATGATGGGTAGATGGAGTAGAAAGATAGGGATAATGACAATGAATATGATGGATACTACTATGTATAGATAGAATAGATGATCAAGATATGATTGGAAGGAAGACTTTTATATTGGAATGATACCGGATGAAGAGGGGATGGTGGGACATTGCATTTGAAAGATTAGAGAGATAAACAGAGAGAACAAGTAATCAATTGCAAGTAATCAATAGACCAATTTAGTTAGATTAATCAATAAAGGGAATAGAGAATAGGGATTACACATTGTATACAACAACAAGAATAGTATATACAGTAAGAGTTGGTCGAGGAAGGGATTACGGTAGATAAGAGGGGAGGGATACGGTAGATAGGGAAGAGGAGCAGAAGAAATTATGCACGGGGTTGTTGATGGAGAAGTGAGCAATGATGTAGATACAATAACGAGAAAGATGAAGTAAGACAATTAACAATGAATGAATAACCATGTATAGATAGAGATTTAGTACAATAGTAGTAGACGAAATAAAAGTAGTAGTAGTAGTATACAACTATGATCTACTCTTGACTAATGAATAACGAGAATGAATGAATGAACCAATGATAGATAAATATAATCAACTCTTAGTATATGTGTGTATACAGAAACAAGACAAAAACGAACAACTCAACATATTCAGACGATTGTTAGAATGAAAAGAAGGGGACATTGAATATACAAGGGAATAGGGGGAGTAGTTAGCTATCTTCAATCTATATATTTCATTCCAATGCGATAGAACATAATGAATACATTGACATATATGGTATAGAGTATGGATGGATGGGATGGGATTAGGCATTTGATCGTAAGATCTGTATGAGTCTTCCAAACATTCCAGGAGAAGGAGGAGGTGGATGATATGAATGAATAGATACAAATGATGATGATTCAAGTGATGAATGACGTGGAAGTGATCCTGGTCGAGATGGTATTGATGTACGTGTTGATGAACAACCAATGAGTAGATGAGATGATGATTGTGATGATGGAGATGGAGGGGAATGAGGACGTGATGATGATGGTGAGACACATTCAAAGATTAATAATCTGAAATTATACATATTATCGATTGACTCATTCATTCATTCATTGATACTTACCCATCTTCGTAGTAATACTTAATAGCTTTTCCTCCTTTCTTATGTCTAAACTCCATTGTTCGTCTACATGCTTCTTTCTGTTCTTGACTTCGTGTTGCTTTCATACTCGATAGATATGCAGGTACTTCACTCTGTTTTGGACGAATATAAGTCTGCAACGACAACTACCGTAATCATCATTCAATCGATTCATTCATATAATACTTACCGTATCTTTCTCATAACTCTTCTCATCTCTTTCAGCTTGTTCAACCAATTCCCATGGATGCATCGAGTCATCATCTATTATAATACAATCGAATTCCGCCACTTCAGGATATGTCTGCCATTCCTACAACGAATAATACCGTAATCATCCATTTATTGATTGATCGAATGATAATTAACATACACGAATGAATCTGCACATTCCTCGAGGAGATAATCGTTTACAATTCTTATATTTCATTCGTAATTTCGCTCTTTCTGTTGATGGAAGATGAAGCCATGATAGTAAGATCTCCTATATAATACAACATATTCATATTCAATAATCAATAAACAAAATAAATATTAATCAAATAATGACAAACCTCATTAACAATACATGCAGGATTCTCATCAGGTTGAATGATACTTAATCGATCAATATTATTCATAGGAAGTGCTCCTTCCAATCGAATTTGATCACGTGATTGAATACCATCAAGGGTTACACGTCGAAGATTACGACGAAGACTAAAATCAATCAATAAATCAATCAATCAATATGATATAATATGAAGTACTTACAGTGATATATGATAGAAGATGAGTCCAACAGGTCTTTTCGAGTACAGAGAATAATCTTTATAATAAAGATGAAGTGGATTGATACGTGACATTCTATCAGCTAATCTCTCAAATCTACCACCAGATAAAAGATGTAGATCAGAGATCATCTACAAAGATCAAAGATCAATCAATGAATGATATATGATAGAGTACCTCATCAGATAGATCATCATATACAGTATTCTTCTCTTCATTAATTCTTTGAATACTAGAATGAAGTCCATGATATCTTGATCCTCCTCCTCCTCCATAATGATTTCCTACTATATTATATGGAAGAACATCAGGAGATGAATGACCAGACCATGGAGGGGTTGGCTGCAATCATATCAATTCATTCATTCATTATATTATATCATGACTATCATAAATATTCTCCAATTGTCTACGTGCATCTTCCTATTCTCTCTTCTCCTTTACTCTTCCTCTTTCTCTCCATCTTCTTCTTCCATCCCATTCACTTCCTCATTAACCTCTTCTCTTCTCTCTTCAACCACCAATTTATTCTATCTACACTTTCATGCCCCCACTCCATCCCATCCTACTTCTATGCAATATCCCGCACTTACAGTATCCCCTCATCTACAGTATCACAACACTTACAGTATCCCTCATGTACAGTATCCCTCATCTACAATATCCACTCACTTACAGTATCCCCTCACTTACAGTGCATGCATATCCATTTTGATCAGTATTCGAGGTGGCAGCTTCAGCCATACTTCCCTTGTCTCTCTCAAGGAAATTGGCAAAATTCTGGAGGACAACCTGCAAAGAGTATCATCATCATCATCATATTCTATTGAGTCCATCAATCAATATATTCATAGTGTCCCTTTGTATAGAATGGTCTAGACAAGGAAGTAAGAATAGAGTAATGGAAGGACATAAGGAAGGAAGGAAGGAAGATGAAGTATCTATAGACAAGAGAATGAGAATATGAACACTAATGAGACCATATTCCCCCCTTTATTGTCTATGTATATCGAGAATGATATATTAGAGAGTCTATCATATATTTGGTAGTACTTAGTCATTCCCACTCTTTGAAATTGTTGCATGAAACCATACAAAATGAAGGCTGAATATTGGAAAACCAAAGGAATACGACCATTTAATATTATTTTTAATACATTCATAGATGGGCACGCTGGGGGAAAGGCTATGCGCAAAGAGGAGGCAAGGCTGTGTGCACAGTACGCGAAAAAAATTTTGTCGCAGATTCTACTGAAAATTTTCCAATTTTTGCTAGGCAAGGCTATGCGCAGGGCCCCGATGAAAAAGGCAAAGCTGTGCGCAAAAAATATTCGCTTTCACGCGCCCACCTATGAATACATTTAATAGTATCTTCCTTTTGGAAATGGGAACAAATGAATAATATGTGTCTAAATATATGATACATCGTAATATATGAATAGAGTGTACTCTTCTCTTCCCATTTCATCATATAAATGACATCATATTATGTACTCTCCCATCTATCCCTTTATGTCATGACATCTTCTTCTCACAAATAGAAAATGATGATGAGAGAGAAGCAATGAATCGGCTCCTCCCTCTCCCTCTTCCCTCCTCCCCTCCTCCCTCTCCCTCTTCCCTTCCCCTCCCCTCCTCTCTCTTCCCCTCCCCTCTCCCCCTCTCTTCTCCTCCACTTTGCCATTCCCTCACCCTTTTATACCTCCTTTCCTTACTCTCTTTTCCTCTCACAAGATTACGGGAAAATGAGAAGAGAATAGGTCATGAGGGGGCATGATAGAGGGAGAAGTAGAGGGGAGGAGGAAGGAGAGGGAGAGAGTTGAGAGGGAGAGAGATTGGCTCTCATTGAAAGGGTAATCGTGACCACTTTCAGTCCTTCTTTAGCATAATCCTTATTCGTCCTTCTCTCTCTCATCCATTTGGTTTGACACTCAACACACTACACTATATCGAGACTATGATAGGGGAAGAGAGAACAGAGGGAGAGGGAGAAGAGAATAAAAGACCATACAAGTATAGTGCACATATCAAATGAGCATATAGATCAAAGATGAAATAGAGAAGAAGAGACTATTGGATATAACGATTCATTGAATAGATTAATCCCATATAATATGAATCTAGTCAATATCATAGATCAATAGGACATATCTATCTTTATAAATGAACTATAAATAGATTCTATATATACACATAATCTACTTACTTCTTTACATTCATATCGTTCATTCCAATCCGTGAAATCAAAATCATAAGCCCATGCTGATTTTGATTGATTCGCTACTTGATCTTCTTCAAACTTTGTTGGCTTAGGCTCCAGACGCTTACGTAATGTTACATAGGGCTGTAAATGAATGATGAGATCAAAGATCAAAGATCAAAAGAGTATGGATGGAGTACCTTATCATAAACAGTATCAAGGAAGTCTTTGATAGAATGATTAGATGATATAGATCTAACAGTACAGAATGATACACTTCTTCCATCACATTCTGATTGATGACGAGATGATGATGTTGATTCATCTGATTGAATTGTTGATGAACAATCATCATCCCCATATGTCTCACATATTGATCTGTAAGAGATTCAGATTGAAAAACTTTTGATATGTACTTGTATTCTATTCTATGAAGACTTTTACTAATTATAATATAATAATACAAATATATCCATTCCCATTAATCATCGTCATTATTAATGATTACTAATCAATAATTAGTAATATATATCAAGAAAATCAATCATAGGTCGAATAGCTACGTTACATATTTTCAAAATACAACCAGCTTTTCCCCAAAATGCAGCAAGGATTGGTAGATAATGATAATTGTACATACCTCTTTCTATCAGCAATAAATATTCGACATGCTTTATTAGAATAGAGAATCATACAATGAGGTCTCTTCAATTCTGATTGAATACACATTCGAAATGTATGACAAACACGTCCACAACGGGCTACTGTCACTCCATCACACCTGATATCGATCCATTCATTATAGAGATCAAAGATCAATATGATATGGTAGACAGACAAATATACAGACAGAGATAACTAGAGAATGATAACAAATGGTACATTATTGTGTCTACTTTATGCATATATTCATTCATTTGTCTATCATATGAATCCATTCATTATTATGATGATAAGACCATCTAATCAACTATATCAATAGAATGAATAGATGAGATGAGGTTCAAAGTATTCTCTTCTTCTTCATTATATCATCAACAATACAACCAACTACTTCTTCCTCTTCCGACAACGAGTAAAGAGATCATCACTCACTTAGCCTCCCTCTCCTTCTCCCTCTCTACCTCTCCCTCTCCCTCTCCTCCTATTCTGAGAGTGAGCTATAGGCCAGGGGCGAACATTACAATGAGATAGAAGTAGAAGAAGAATCTCAATCTCTCTCCCCTCTGACTGACTAATCAAGTAATACAACATAGAAAGAGAATATAATTGAAAGTATAGACACAATATATAAATTGAGAGAGAAGGGGGATAGATAAGCCTATCTATCATCTACACGTATAACAACTCATTCATTGTTGACAGTAAACCTTCTCTCTTCCTCTCTTTACCCTTCCATTCCTTCCTCTCCCTCTCCCTTCCCTTTCTCTCCATCATTCATCCTCTTCTTCTTCTTCTTCTTCTTATAAACTAAAAACATCTCTCGTACATTGTACTATTAGATAGTAAACAATACAAGTAAAGGTTCATTCAAGTACAAGTAATGTCCTTTATACCATCACTCTCTTTCCCCCTTCTACTCACCATCTATCCCTCCCTCCCTCCCTCTCCCTCTCCTTCTATGAATTCTAATTAAATCTTCCAAATGAGAGCAAACTGTAAGATAGAAAGAGAGAGGAAGGAAAGTTGTAGGAGGCAAAAAGTATTGAATAGATGGAAAGAGATGGGAGAGTAGTACCACCATCTAAAAAACCAAATGAACTAGTGAGAGAGAGAGAGAGAGAGAAAGAGAACATTCCATTCCATCTCCCCTCTCCATCCCTTCTTCTTCTTCTTCTCATATATTAACTACTCATTCACTCACTAGTACAAACCATTTCTCATTCCCTCCTCTCTCCCTCTCCTTCCCCTTCTCCTCTCTCCCTCTCCTTCTCCTCTCTCCCTCTCCCTCTCCTCCTCTCCCTCTCCCTTTCCTATTCCAATCCATTTTCCTCTCCTGGATATCTCACTCACATAACAAAAAAAACGAGCCTCTCTTCCCCCTCTTTTCCATCTTCTTCTCTCTATAGAGTACATAAAGGGAGAAGGGTTCGAACCAACGAGAGATCGCCCTTTATTTCTTCCTTCTCTCCCTCCCTCTCCCTCCCCCCCCCTCTCTCTCTCTACGATGACGACAGTCGCTATTCATTCTGAGCCATATATAGAGAGAAGGAAGAAGAAGAGGGAGAGGGAGATAAAATGGCTAGCAGCGAATAGTATACAAGGCGAACGAAAGAATAAGATAAAATGGATATATGGATAGATAATTACATAATGATAAATAGATAAGCATAGATAGATAGAAAGAAGTATGAATAGATAGAAGTTTGAATGATAGATCATATCTCAATATAATCATTTGTACATTGTGTTCTCTCTCTCTCTCTCTTATCATGTGTGTACCCTTCGAGGGGCTATAACGGTCTGATGTTGCAAACGATGAAGGAGAGGGAGAGGGAGAGGGAGAGGGAGAGGGAGAAGGAGAGGGAGAGATGATCATAGATTATGAGTGCTAAGAGAGTGCTGTACAATGTGCACGTATCATTCTCTATCACTACTCAACTCTCACACTATATATCAAATGCTACATGAGAATCATCACCCCTCGAGTCATAGATCACCATGGATTGCAATCAAGATGAACTAAGAGGAGAGAGAGAGGGAGAGGGAGAGGGAGAGGGAGAGAGAGGGAGAGAAGGAGAGGGAGAGAGAGGGAGAGAAGGAGAGAGAGAGAGAGGGAGAGAGAGAGGAGAGAGAGAGGGAGAGAGGAGAGAGAGATGCAATGAAATAGTGATTGATAGATACATGATGATAGTGTGATAAGATGAGATGAGATGAGAGATATTGAATGATAGATGGAGAGATGAGAAGAGATGATCAAACAATATACATATAATAGTAATTATAAATATGGAGAAGGAGAAGAGAAGAAGAAGTAAAGAGATAAAGTGAGTATAAATGAATAGAAGAGTGACCATTGATAGAAGAGATAAGGAGACATGAATGAATGAATGAATGAATGAAGAGTATAAAGTACCTTTGAAATATGGAGATAAGAACATTATGAGGAAGTGTATCGAATGTAGTTGAAGGATATGAAGTAGATGAAGAAGGAGATGATGGAGAAGTTGATGAGAATGATGAACCAATGAGTTTAGATCGAGATGAACGAGACATTATCAATTGATTCCTTGATTACTCGATCATTTAATATATCCAATCTGAAAGAAATCAATGAATGAATGAATGAATAAAGGATGAGTCATGAATGAGTAAGAATAACATGAAATGATAGAGTATGAATAAAGAGAAGAAGAGAAGATAGATAGAGAGAAGAAGATGAAGAAGAGGATAAGAATACATGAATGAATGAATGAATGAAGAAGAAGAAGAAGAAGCATAAGATAGAAGAAGAAGAATAAGAAGGAATGCGAATCGCGACGAAGATGAAGAAGGCGGAGACTAACTTACTCTCCCTTTACTCTCTCTCTCCTTCTCCCTTTCTCCATACTTGGCACCGTGCCAGTCGCTTATTGCGAATCGCCTCTCGCGGAAAGCGAGTGAAGGGGAAAGAGGAAGGGATGAAAAGAGAAAGAGAGGAGGAGAGTTCCAAGGGCGGGAAAGAGGATAGAGACACATTGAAGAAAGAAGAAGATAGAGAGAGAGAAGGAGAGGGCGGGAAAAGAGCCTTGGCCTCTGAGATGTCATCACAAGCTGCAGTAAATAGTGATGGGGAGGGGTTGGATGGGAAGAGAAGGAGAGGGAGAGGGAGAGGGAGAGGGAGAGGGAGAGGGAGAGGGGGAGAGTCTAACCCATATCCAATTGTTTGTATCTACTAACTATATGGACATAGATGAATCACATTCAACATCTTCTATCCATTCATCTATCCATACAGTCTCTCTCCCTCTCTCTCTCCCTCTCCCTCTCTCTCTCTCCATCTCCCCCTCTCTCTCCCTCTCCCTCTCCATCTCATCCATCTATATCCTCATATCCTTCCATCATCTACTCATTCCCTCTTTCCATCCTTCACTCATTCACTATTTACCACTTCCTTCCCTCTTCCAAAAGACGAAAGAGAGAACGAACCGCTAATTCGTTTTGTATGGATGTAGACAGAACCATGTACAAGAAGAAGAGGAAAGAAGAAGAGGAAGAGAGAACAACTTAGATAATTATATATTCAGTTATGATAGAGATGATGAAGATTGAAGGAATAGATTGATAGTAGAGACAGAAGAGAATGAAGACATGGGATAGAGATTGAATGGGGGGGGGGGAATGAATGAATAGAATGAATTAGAGAGATGGAAATAGGAGGGACAAGTACAGAGACAGACAGAGGACATGTGAGGGAAGTAGACGAGAGGAGGGGGAGAGGGGAGGAAGAGGAAGAGAGGAGGAGGGGAGGAGAGGAGGGGAGGAAGAGAGATAGACAGGGATACAACTCTATCCATTCCATGTGATAAGCCTTCTCCTATATGCAATGGCGACAACAAAAAGACCAGACATACAATAAATAATAGAATGAGAATATGATTAAGAGTTCTCTCTCTGTGAGAGTGGATATGAGAAGGAAAAGATAAATGATAACAAGACAAGAAGAAGAAATATATGAGTTGTCAATGTATTGCACGAGTATTACTATTGTATTACTAATTACTAATAATAATGATCACTAATATGTCACGAGTTACAATTTGATAGTGACATGAATTAAGACAGGAACGAGAGATGAGGGTACAGCGGTAGGTCTTCCGATTAGAAATATAATAAATGAAAGAAGTGCAGTAAAAATATTAAGAAGCACGATTACTATTTAGGAACATCTAGGCGTCGCCCACGTGATGCCTCTTCCCAATTGAAATGATTATTTATTTGCACAGGGTGATTAAGTTATTTCTGCAGCGGGAAAATGGAACATCTAAGAAATCCAACCAAATAACTTCACAATATTAACATATATACTCCAAAAATGTATAAATAAACAAATTGACACACTCAAATCATTTTAGGCGCCAATGATAACTCTACTTTACCATTTCACGCAAGGTATTCCGATTGTCACGAGAATTGAAATTAAAGTCAATCAAATATCATTAATTAAAGTTAAAGATGACAAACATCACAATCACATCACTTTCCTGCGCAAAACCCGCAAAAAGTACACAAATGACGATGGGTCTCCCCGCATACTGTAATGTAGTGGAGCAACCAATGTGTCAAACAGAGTAACATTTATATAATTTTTTTAAATGAAATTTATACAGTTTGGCAGTTGAACGATTGGAATGGAACTTGTGCGAAACTTCTCATACAAAAACAAGCAACCGATTTATTGACCATCGGAACAGAAATGAAGAGTACTTCGTTCGAGAAACTACTATAAGAGGATTGATCATAATATGGAAGAGGCACAATCACTCAATAGTCAGCCAATCAAAAAGAAGTAAAAACAAATTGATAATGACCCCTACAATAGCACTTAGACATCATAAAGCTGGACCAAAACAATAAATCAAAATGATTATAATTAATAGAATCGGATGAAATATGTATGATACACTTTCTGAAAGACATGAGATTCCGTTAATATTATCCCACTGTTAAAAAGGAATGTAGAATACAAACTATTGTGCATTAGGATGTGAGCGAAAGGTTAGTAGACGTGGTATAGATCTAGAAGTTTATTAGCAGAGTCATACATGGGCGGGGTACCTGGAGCTTGATTCTACAGGGGCATCCTAACGAAAAATGGTTAATTTTACAGAGGGCCTTCACTTTTTTCAAAAAAATTCACCTAACCGTCATTTTTTTACAGGGGGCATTCCACAAATTTTCGAAACGCCCTAATTTTACAAGGGGGGCATCCCCACGTCGGCGCCCATGTATGAGCAGAGTAACAAAGGCTAGAGAGCGGCATATTTCGTGTTCAAGGATCAAAAGGAGAGAATGATTGGGAATATGTCTAGACATATATTTACATGATACCATACCCCAATAATATACATAGGGGAAGGAGATGATCATAGAGTATAGGATAGATACTCAAGAGAAACAATATGAAGGCGTCTATTGATGGAAGAATATCGGAGTAGTTCAATTACATTCACATCATTTACTAATTCAATGCAGGTGGTATACCATATGTAGTTGAGATGAATGATGAAATGTGTAGGCGAGACTATACAGAAAAGACAAAAACATCAAGATAAGAACATATTCAAAGTGAACATGGGTTAAACGATAAATAAAAATAATAACATGTTTAGATAATCACTAGTATCTCGAGATATCTCGTTTAGAGCGTTTTTTTCTCCATTGAACGGAGATAGGAGTTGAGATAAGTGAAATACTCCCCTTTGAACAACCAAATACACAATATATATATCATTTTTAATAAAAAAATATAGCAAAAAATATTCATAAACGCAAAATTACGCGTGAGAACATGGGAGAATGTAACAGAAACTTGCCAATAAAAGTGATATTTAAAATGACTAAAATAGTTGTGAACATAAATTAAGTTGGGTTAGATGTCTCTAAAGTACAACAACATTCAATCCAAAAATAGGCATTGACACAAGACCTGTACAGTCAAAACATTGTATAGGAGATTGAGAAAACAACGAGTATTCTATACCATTCTTCCCTTCTATTATAACCATTCACTATACTCATGAACACACCTATGATATAAAGGAAACGAACGAGAGTAAGGGTGAGAGAGAGAGAGAGAGAGAGAGAGAGAGAGAGAGAGAGAGAGAGAGAGAGAGAGAGGGAGAGGGAGAGAGGATGAATGGTGTGATCAAGTTCGATCATTCGCCCCCTCATTCTTCAACGATCTAATCGTCATTCAACGTTCATTCAAGAGAAGAAAAGAAGAAGAGGATGTTTAGAATGATTATATGGATGAAGAAGAAGAAGAAGAAGAAGAAGAGGGGAGGGGGAGGAGAAGAAGAGGAGGAGGATGACTAAGCATTGAAATGAAAAGAAGAAGACTACAAGAACAAATGATCTATGAAAAGAAATGAAAAGAAACATATAGAGAATATAATGATAGAATGAATAGAAGAGAAAGGAATAGACCCTTGTAGGTGCCAGTGATGAAAGGAGATAAGCATACAAGACAATGACCATGTGATACTCTTACTATCACTCCTAGAGGGAGAGGGAGGGAGAGGGAGAGAGAGAGAGGGAGATGGAGAGGGAGAGGGAGAGGGAGACGCACCTTTCAAGAATCACAGTTTGGAAGAGAACAAAGAAAGAAACAAAAGATAGTAGTCAAGACTGTAGCGATTCAGAAGGGAGAGAATGATTATAAGGACAAAGATACAACACTTTTGTCCATAATGGGGGAGTGGGGAGGGGAGTGAGAGATAGAGGGCAAGAAATGACGTCTATCAACTATTTACATAGTTGAGAATGACGTTGATGGAAGAGAAGAGAAGGGGGAGGTATTATGACCAGTTCAATAGATAATCAATATGATTCAGATCATGATGATGAATCAATGCTACTGTAAGCAATAGGGAGAAAGAATAGAATAGGTGAGAGGAGAGGGAGAGAGAGAGAGATGGAAAGGGAAAGAACGACTCAATCTCATTCTGTTGTAAAAGCAGATGGATATAGAATGAGAAGAAGACGGATGAAGAAGTGGAAAGAGAAGAAGAAGAAGAAGAAGAAGGTATAAGCAGTATTTGATGAGAGAAGAAACAATAGAGAAGAATAGTACATACACTACAATCACTTCCTCTCTCTCTCCCCTCACCTCATCTAGTCACCTTAACCATCTCACCATATGCGACGACTATCGCGAGTTTAAACATCGGAGATGAGATATTGAGAGTGTGAAGTGGAAGAGGATTGAATGAGAGAGGGAGGGAGAGGGAGAGAGGGAGGGAGAAAGAGGGAGAGGGAGGGAGAAGGAGAGAGAGAAGGAGAGAGAGGGAGAGAGATTGAGAAGGAGAGAGAGAGAGAGGGAGAGAGAGGGAGGGAGAGAGAGAGGGAGAGAGAGAGGGGGGGGGAGAGGGAGAGGGGGGGGGAGAGGGAGAGCCTTGTGTGGTTGGTTAGTCATACAACAAATGCACATAGATCAGAGGTATACAATAAACCATTTGTGGTAGAAATACATGAATCAAGTACAATGATAGAAGATCAAATGAATGAAAGAGAAGAAATGGAAGTGGAAACTATTTGAGTATATACGAATGGTTTGAGGGAGGGTTAAACGAGTTAGAAGAGAAGATAGAAACGAAGAGACCAGGTGTTCATATGAAGGAGAAAGACACTACGAGAGGAGGTAGAGGAGAGGGAGAGGTAGAGAGACAGAAGGAGAGGGAGAGGTAGAGGGAGATTTAGAGGTAGAGGGAGAGGTAGAGGGAGAGAGACAGAGGTAGAGACAGAGGGAGAGGTAGAGATAGATAGATCATATGATTTGGGACACAATTCATTCGCGCATTCCATTCTCTTCTATTCCATGTTCTTCTCATTCAATCGAAAGGATCTTCAAGTTAAAGATGAAAGAGAACGAAAAGAAGAAGAAGAGAAGGGAGAATAGAAGAAGGAATAAAAAGAAGAGAATAAGATCCGTTCCTTTCCTTTCTCTTTCTCATCTCATACACACCCATCATTACCTCATATACTCTTTATTCATTCATAATATTAAGTTCTAGACTATTTCTTATACGAATAACAATTAGCTATCATATTCTATTCTTCGTTGTCTATACTATTATATAGTTCTTCCTTCATGACAACTAATTATCTGTCTATCTATCTGTCTATGATAAGAATAGAATAGAAGAAGACTAGAATGGAATGGAGTATGAGTGACATTATAGATAGCGGTATTCCTTATTACCCATCCTATACCATTCATACCATCAATCATTCATTCATTTGACCTCATCCTTTATCCTTAGGTCCATCAAACCACCCATCCCCTCCATAGGATCTACACAAGTGGCACGTAGACAAGGAACAACATCAAGAGAGGGGAATCCCCATATTGATAATCATAATCATGACCTCTTAGACACTTTCTTATCAATAAAAGGACAATTTGATATGATCAAAGGACTGTATGGATTCAATATAATAGATGAATGTCGATAGATGAAGAAAAGAGAAAAGGTCCACTGTGTACATATAGACAATCGGACAACGACACTACATTTATCCACCTGGCACTCTTTCATTCCCTCCTTTAGATACTCTTTCCCTATTCTATTCATTCAATCTATCATCTAGTACTACATAATCAGTGCAAGTCACGTGAGAAATCTTGTAGAAGAGAATAAGAAGGAGAAGAAGAGGGAGAAGAGGGGGGTGAAGAAGAGGGGAATGAGAAGAAGGAAAGAGCAAGTGGTACCCTCTGTACTTTCCAAGGTAGAAGAGGAGTAAAGGGAGTGAGAAAGGTGAGATGAGAGAAAGGAAGGGGACACATACTTCTTTATTCCCATCTGACACTCCTCCTCTTTACCCTTTTTACGTGGGACACTGAACGAAAAAGGAAGGGAATGGAAGAAAAGTTAGTAGTACGCGTACGATGAAGATAAAGTGTATCCATAGAAGAAGAGGAAGGAGTTAAGGGAATAATGAATAAGAGTTTGAAGAATAGAAGTGGAAAGGAATGAAGAGAAAGGAGTGAGACCAATTGATTTAAGAGGATCGTTTGATGAAGACGAAGATATCATGAGGAATATAGAGATAATATAAGAATATAATGAATATGAATGAGAAGACGAAGATAGATAGACAAAAAGAAGTATATTACACACCTTGCAGTGATATCCTCCCACTCCAACTATTCACGCAGCAAAAAGAGAATGGATCACAATAAATTCTTCCTTTCGAAGACCGGGTGGACGCTTATTGGATACTGAAATGGGAGTAAAATGATCATGAGGAAAGTGATGAAATAGTGGAGAAAGAAGAAAAATACGTTAGTAAGAGGGATTTCGAACGGTGATGCAATATTGTGATCGTTTCGAAAGTATGAAAGAGAAAGGGAGGGTAAGGGAAAAGGTGAAAGAATAGTGCAAAAGATTGACAAGATGAAGAAAGGAAAGAAGAGTCATTAGATTAACGAGTAGTGAAGGAGTGAAGAAAGGATGTAGACAGTAAGAGAGAAAGGAGCAATCCTGGTGGTCCCCCTATGTCTATACTCACTCCAGACACTGAGAGACTATAAGCGATTGAGAGATCAGTTAGAGAAACAGACGAATTGCGAATTCCGACTGGAAAGATGCGATGTTTACCAATTACACAACGGATTGCGATCGCAAACTGTACATTCTTTCACCCGGACTTTAGAGAGAAAACATACATTTTATGGAGAATTACCTTTCTAAAATGGCCAACAAGGTGTAACATGTTGAGAATGGAATGTATTAGGAAAAGAAAGGAAGAATAGAATGAATAGATATACTATTGAAAGAATAGAGACATCTAGCGACGCATTTGTATGCATAGCGACGATATCTCTCACTCAGTTGATGCACTTTTGCCATAGCCTGAGGGCAGAGAAAGACGAGATATAATGAAAAATGAAGAGAGTGAAGAGGAGGACAGATGTGGCCCTGAGGCGACTAATGAGAGAGTATGGGCGAGTGAGAGAGTGGTGAGACAACGAGAGTGCAAAAGACGTCGCGTCTCTCTATAGAGAAGAGACGAGAGAGTACTTAGAATGAAGGATACGAGTATTGATTGATTTCACTTACATATCGATTAACGAGAGATAAATCAATATGATAAGCGATAATTTGGGGGAAGACTACATAAGTGTGACCTTCGTAGCTGGCACGAAGCCAAGAAGAAAAGAAGAGAAATGAACAAGGTCATTTTGTGTATTGACGAGATTTGAAAGGAATGAGGAGATAGTGAGATAGAGTAGATAGGGTGGATAGAGAGGGATGAGATATAGATATAGAGAGGGAAGAGATAGAGAGAGGGATGAGATAGAGAGAGCGAAGAGATATGATGAGAAGGAAGCGATTGGTTTACTATCTATAAGCTCATCTTTCAGTCAATAGAGACAACCTGAAGGATATGCAAATGAATGAGTACATATTGAGTACATCGAAGAGAGCAAAGTAGATAGAGCACAGGTGGAGGAAGAGGATAGGTTGGATAAGGAGAGGGAGGGGTTAGAGGGAGAGGGAGAGGGAGAAGAGCACAATGTACAAAAGGCAGAGGGAGAGGGAGGGAAAGGACAGTCCACTCTGTATTCTCAAGAGAACGCAACATTCTTGCTATGTTTGAGAGGGAATAAGACATAGCAAGAAGTACATGGTGAAGAAGGAGAGGGAGAGGGAGAAGAGGGAGAGGGAGAGGGAGAAGAAGGAGAGGGAGAGGAAGAAGAAGAGGGAGAGGGAGAGGGAGAAGAAGGAGAGGGAGAGGAAGAAGAAGAGGGAGATTGAGAGGGAGAAGAAGGAGAGGGAGAGGGAGAGGGAGAAGAAGGAGAGGGAGAGGGAGAAGAAGGAGAGGGAGAGGGAGAGGGAGAAGAAGGAGAGGGAGAGGGAGAAGAAGGAGAGGGAGAGGGAGAGGGAGAAGAAGGAGAGGGAGAGGAAGAAGAAGAGGGAGAGGGAGAAGAAGAAGAGGGAGAGGGAGAAGAGGGAGTGGGAGAGGGAGAATGATCAAAACAGAGAATAAGAGAGTTTTGTTAACCTAGTGGCGTGTGTGAATTTGAACTTTAAAGGATACTTAGCAAGAGAAGACGAATTCAAAAAAGATAGGTGCATAGGTCTCTTGGTGAATAAGATGGTTAAATACAGTGTGCACGCTAAAATTTTAAAAAAAATACGAATTTTGGAATAAAAACTATTCAGACTCAACCAAAAAGTTTGATTATTGGGCGTATTGTACCCTCTCATATAGCTGAGCAATCGCTTCTATAAACATAATTTTTAGCTCCTTATTCATTGAGGAAAAAACCCCCGCGCTATGTCACTCCATGTGGTTGATTTAAAAAAAAATGGTTAACGTGCACCACTTCAGAATGATTTACAATCTGAAACAATCCATATTGATTGAATGAAGATTTATCATTTATTCAGCGAGCAAATATGGAATTTTTTTGCAAATATTTGCTTTACTCTATAAATATGTGAGATATTGAATTGGTCTATAATCTAATATCCTGATTTAACATTCAATGAAAATTGGTATTATTCTTTAAAAAAAACTATATTTTATCTGTTACAGGATTCAGAAAGAGAAAAAATATTGTAGAAGTGACACTACACAGAAATATGAAAAAGATCGATGTCCTTCATCATTGAAATCAATCTTTATGTATCATTCAATCTATTTTATTGATCAATAAAATCGTTTGCTCAAATTATTGCTTTCATATTTCGCATTTCCATATATTACATCAAAATTCAAGCATAAATGATTATGAGTACAATTACTGCTCCAAAAGTGATCTTTGATCTTTGATCACGCGAAAAATAAAGTTGAAATTTCCCTATATTGTTATATATAAACCATTCGAAAGAGCGGAAAAAGTTATGCTAGAATATAAATGTTTACTTTGAATGGTTTCTGTGATGGTTGAAATTACGGTTAGTGACCTACACAGCGATAATCAGCATGGTCGATTTGTTAAGAATCAACAATTGATCGATTTTTTAAACGAAACCCGTCGCATATCCGCAGCACGAAAGACAGCCAAAAAGGTGCATTTTTTTGTTTTTTTTTCACTTTTGGAATACGAGTTCGATTCCCCCGACAGCATTTTATATCTGTATGGTAATTCCAGCAAAAAAAATGGTGTTTTAATGGAAATAGTCCAAAAAATCTTCTTTGGTTGTCTTTCGTGCGGCGGATATGCGAGGGGTTTCGTTCAAAAATCGATCAACTGCAGCTTTTGAAGTTGATTCTTACTAACCGTAATTTCAACCATCAAAGAAACAATTCCCTAGTTAGAGCTTTAGGTCTAGTATAAAAAAAACCCAATGTTTTGGGACATTTTCAATCGTCACAAAAATATATCATCACTTTACGACCATCTCGGGAAATTTCATTGGCGCTATTTTGTAGCAAATTTAATGTAGAATTTAATAAAAATTAATTGAGAAAAATGGATTATGTCTGGATATGACTATTGAGCCAAAGCTATCGCCCGATCTAGCTCATTGTTCTTTGGATGGGTTCGAACCCCACCTCAGGAAAATATTTTTTGCTGATTTTTCGCCAATGCCGCTCTATTCTATTGCCAAAGTGTATGGCCTTAAGAAAGTGGTTTTCCTAAAATATTTAGCTGAAAAAAGTATGTAAATGACGAGTTCTTGAAATTATAGTTTATTTTATCTTATTCACAATCAGTTCGGTATAATAACTTCCTTTAAAATAATCTATTAAAATTGAAAACCAAAAACCGTGACGAATATTCAAGACGACCATGAATGAACACAAGAATACTCATCTTTCTTCAATATCTCCATCAAAATTTGGAGTGATACACATGATAAATATGGATCACACTGAGTAACTAAAGCTCTCCCTCTCTCTCTCTCCCCCTCTCTCTCTCTTTCTATCCCATTTCATCCACATCATAATCCATACTATTTGAGTGTGAATATCTTTCTATTTATTCTATTCATTCGATCCAATCAATGGTTTATCTCATCAGAAGAAGGAATTTTGCTCATTTGGTATGTTCAACCACATTTTTCCAAATAATTACATATTTCAGATAGTAATATGCTGTTTCCTATTTATTTTAATAAGTTACCGTAATCATAAATTGGTAGAAGCGGAAAGATCATTAGATAAACGAAGTATATTAATCGATAATCATCCTTATAATAATCAGTGCAAATTTCCTATATTAGAAGATGAAGATGAATCTATGAAGGTATTTCCATACCAACATATTTTACAATCTATTAAATTATATAACATTTTAAATGAACTTCGAAGAAAATACGAGGAAATTCATCAACCTTTAAAAAATCTGTATGATCCAATGTATTAATGTTATATGTTCAGAGTTCAATAAAACACGAAGGTGCGGTAACATGTCCCTTCATATACAAATATCAAGTGAGTCAATAAAATTTTCTAATTTTACTATCCAAAATAATAAAGTATTATAACAATATTATATTTACTGTACACTAGGTAGTATCTCGTTCCATGGATGGTATATTCATAATCAATTCATCATCATATCCGTATAATATGTCATGTTATCTTCAAATTATTTCTGGTACTCTATTTCCCAATGTTCGAAAAATGAATTATTCTGAAAGTGTAAAGGTAAATCATGAATCGTTATTCCATCGATGTCAATTTAAATTTAGTTACCGAAAGATCACCATTTTATTGTGAATGAAGATACATTTATTATTACCTGTAAATCAGAAACAAATCATGACAACGTCACTAAAGGAGAAGTTAGTTTGATCTTTATAGTATTATTTTATTTAAATATTGCAAGAATTATTAAAATATAATTTCAGATAATATTTAAACGAGCTTATATGGGAGTCAAACTGAAAGAAGATAAACGATCGATAATTGGTAAGTGTTCTAATGATTATTTCATATATCATTAATAACGTTAGTCAAGTGTATTTACGAAAATTCTCTGTGTTACGAACATTTTAGACTGAAATGGGATTAGAAGCAATTGTTTGTAATAACATAATATGTAGATATTGTAGAAGTGTCAGAAAAGAATGCCAAGAAGGATAATGAAGCAAATAAATTTGATGTGAATTCAATGTCAATATCGATTATTGTATGTTGATCAATTAAATCAATCTATACAAATACATAGAACTATTTACTCTTTTGAGGTGTTCGATTCTACATCACGAAGTCAATTTGCTCGTCACATGAAGAAAAGCAAAGCATTGATGGATAAAATGGGTTTTGTTACGCTATTAGGATATAATAAAGTTATTTATTTAAATGTATTAGCGTTAAATAAAGTATTAATGATATTGAAGGTCGGAGATAATTCAGCTCCAAATCTAGGACCAATTCTAGCATCTCCATATAAAGAATCTGAAGATTATGATATATTGTATGCTTTTCCTAATAATTAGTATATTGAAACAAAACGATAACCAATTGCAGAGATGGACTTGGAGATATAAACCTTGCCAAAATTCTTCCATATAGGAAACAGATTAATCCAGACGATATTCCATTTTTATGGAAGAAAATGCAAAGTATGTTTATTGACTTGAATAATTCATTCGAATTAATTGTATTGAGAGAAAGGTTGTGAAGTTCTATTCAATGATGATATTATGCATACAAGTAGAGGATTATTTCATTATACTGCTAAATACTTCAAACCTGGATTCTCTCATAAACCAACTGAACATTATTACAGACCATACTATAACTATCTATACCAGGTTTCAGTTTCATTTACAAGACATATAATAAATTTATATTATAGTTTCTTCAAAACAAATGGAAACTCTGCCTCGATAATCAACTTTTATCAGAAGAATTCATGAATCCTTGGTATCTAGCACTAAAACACCTTGGTTTGCCTTTCAATCAATGTTTTCATAAATATCTCTTTCATCAGATCGTTGTTATTTTTCGTTCTCTTTTCTAACTTCTCCTTCTCACGATAATCCAAATACTCTTGAATCAGTTGATGAAGGTTTATCTACGAGACTCAAGGATTTACGAGATAAAGGTTCAATTCATTCAAATATTAGAATAATTGAATGATTAAAGGTGATTTATCAAATACTCTGATGATAATAATGGGTGATCATGGACAACGAATGCATCATAGTAAGGTAGGAATCTTATTACTATCATAATATGCAATGATTTTATTTGCAAAATGAGAATTGATGCTGATGTGATATCTTTGCACAACTGCCACTGTCTGTCTATTGAAAGATGAAAGATTATGAATGAATATAATGATATTGAGGCAACATTCGCAGGAAGAATTGAAGAGAGACAACCATTAATGTCTATTCGATTACCAGAACAATTCATTATTCAATACCCAAATGAATATGCTAATCTAATCACAAATGCTCATAGATTAACATCGTTAGTTACATTCATAACATTACTTATTATAATAAATTGAATTCAAATATAAATGTATATTATTGATTGATTGATTTAGAAATATGGATGTTCATGAAACATTGAAAGATATTATCGAAAATCGATTAGGAAAAAATCGTGAAAAAGGAAGAGGACGAAGTTTATTTACTTCGATTTCATCAACAAGAACTTGCAAAGATGCATTTATTCCTATTAATTTCTGTTTATGTCAATTCAATGCTACTAAGGAAGATATTAATAGTAAGTGTAGATTATTGTTATTGTTGTGGATGATTCCATGACATATTCATCTTTTTTCTACAGTACGAAATTAGTTTCTCAACATTGGGGGGGGGGGGGGTGGGCTTGACTGAAAAAAATCGGAAAAAATATCTGAAAGAAAAGAAAGATTTCTGACAGTCCCTGTACACTACTACTGATTACAATGGTACAACTTTTGTTGTCATATGCCATCTCTCAACCGATACATGATTGCCGAATCGATCCCCTCCCCTGATACAGACGCCTACTGCGCCCATGTGATCTACGCTAACCGATTAATACAAATCATGAACCATCGTTAACCATTGAATGTGAAACTAACCGTGGACCTCCATTAACGACGTGCAATACATGAAGCAAATACAATAACAATAATTTTATTTGAACAAGTTAGACTAGAAGGGTATACATATTGAGATGGGTCTATCGACCGGATGTTAGATCCCCTCTCTATTGGTTCATTGATTCTTCGTTACTGATAAAGATATCATCATCCACGAGATAACCAATAAGAATGAAAGATTCAATCGAAAAAGATCTCTCTTCAGGTGTTGGTTACAACCATGATAACAACGAATTGACTAAAGCAATCAAGAAACATTTATCATCCTTCAATTGTATTGATCCAGAGACATTAACTTGTCATGAGGATTATCAACTTTTACATCCACATAAGGTTAACTTTTATGTCGGAATTGATTCCAAATAACCCTTTAAACGATAATGAAAGAATTGATTTTGCGGTGAATATCAATACAACATTGCTAATTAATTAAAATATAAATACTTTATTTTCAGTCAGTTCGAATGGGTTTTCGTAACAAAGAGAATTGGACAATGCGACTGGAACAGGAATACAAACCAAAGGTAAGAACAAAAACATTTTTTTGTTTTTTTCGATTCTGTTATTAACTTTTATTGATTGTCTGGAGAATATATCAACTGTTATAATGCTTATTGATTGCCAATATATATTAAATTGCTTATTGTCAGTATTCATTTAGTGGAAATTATTCAAACATATTTCTTATAGGGTTTTACAGTAGAAATGGAATGTGAAGTGGGAACATTCCAAGGATCATTAATCAATATTCTTATACGATCACGTGTTAGTGAAAAGGGAAATGTATTATCTATACCATATCCACCTATGATCATATCGAATGAAGGAACATGCAAGGATATTAAGGTATCACATTGATCACATGAAGAATAACAATAATGCAAAATTTCTAATTTTGCATTATTGTTATTCTTTTTTAAAATTTATTTAGTTTATTTTAATGTATCTACATTATCTAGTTTTAATTATAAGGTGTCGAATTTCAGAATATCGACTCATTTTGTAATTGTGAATCGGAAGAATCCAGCACTCAATCCAATAATTCATAAGATCAATTATATCTAAATGATTTACAATATCAACCTAGTGTTTTCCCTTTTTTTGTTGAATTTTTAAACTGATTCTTCACGCATCATACCATTTCTTCGTTTATGTTATGTGGTGTTCAGAACTTGGAAAATGCAAGAAAATGCTGAAAAATGCTGCAATGCTCATTTTCATTAATTTAAAACATGTTTTAATGGATTTTAACTTTAACATCAAAGTTTATGTGTTGCAAATAGTGTTGCGGACGCATTTTATCGATGATAAGTGATAATTTGAAATATGGACTGGCTATGTTCAATTTTCGTAGCATTTTCGTTGATTTCCGCTCATGTGATATTTGTTTCAGTAGCATACTTTATGAATGACATAATTTAGTTGTTTTCCATGAAACAACGAGTTTCGAAGCTTTTAAAGTGTATAAAACCGTCTTATTCGAGCCAAAATCGAGTATTTTCGAGCATTTTCTAAGTTCTGAAAACTGAATTAGTCTTTATTTCTTTTAGGACGAATTTTCTCATATTGGGAAGATATTCAAGCGAAGTAATTTCTTTCCAAAAAAGTCTTTCTTTTACGATTCGACTAAAATATAATGGGTCACCTCACTCCGTTAACTTTAAATAGATCATGTGTTTTCCCTCACTGTTGCTCTGAAATTATTTGTTAATTTAAATAAAATCATCGAATAAATGCGCTTGTTTTGAGATAAAATGTTTTCACAAGGAAATTTGAAATGCTACCGACAGAGCGAGTGTGCATTGCATCTCACAACAACCAAAAACAAAAAAAATGTTTTTTTGCACAGCTGAAACAAAAATCAGTCAGAAAAAAACCACTGGTAAAAGTTTCCAAAATTTGGTATGAATCGACCGAGAAGTTTCCTCATTCCAATGGATTTCAAGTCTTCCTCGAAATTGCTATGGTGGATTCCAAGTGTGATGACTTTTTTACGGACGCTTTGAAATGTGTCCGTTTCCACTTCTTTCTTCAACGTTTCCAAATCCAACTCACGGAGTCTCCCAGATCGATCCTGTTCATTCAGGGGCACTTGAATAAGAGAGATGCAAGAGAAGATTTATTTTATTTTATTTATCATACATCGCGAAGATGAACATTCGCGAGTCTCCACCTTTAAAACCTCAAGCGCAAGATATCAGGGAAGAGATATCGCACACCTTTCGGTATTACCATAGTATAAAATCAAAAATACAAGAAATATACATTTAACAAATCACAAGAAACAAGCAAAAATGATGAAAAAAGTTGGTACTTTTGAAATTCACAATATTCCGGCGATATGAATATTAAATATTAATAATATCTAATAAATGCAAACAGTATCGATGAATGACTATAGTAGCAGCATGCGTAAGCACTTTTTAAACGATGAAAAAATTGTTTGAAACGACGAAAATATGTGGCAACTTCAATTATGTACTCAAAATGAGGCATGGGATATTTTGGGATAATGTAGCCTAGGAAGCCGTCTAAATTCAAAAACCGACCCCATATCTCGGTATACATTGTGAAACTTGTATGAGTACACCATACAAAAATTTCAAGGTGATCGGATAGCTAGAAGAAAAGTTGTCCTCAAAAAACCAAAATATCCTTCTGGCCACCACTGTATGAAATACATAAGAAGCATCATTCTTATCAGTGCTCTCATATCAATTCTTCCATTCTCATTACGGCATAGAAGATTACACACGTGTCTTCTTTCATTCTAATAATATACTATACATATATCCTCTTCTAGACTCATATATTCATTATTCATTCAATTCAATCAATACAATGGTTTTCATCAGAAAAAGGAATGTTGCCTATTTGGTATGTGGACTCATCTCGTTCCATTATACTATTCTCTATTTCAGATAGTTTTATTCTGTTTGTTCTTTATTGTTTTCAATTTTCATAACGAACAACGAAGTATTTTAATCGATAGTCATCCATACGAAAATCAATGTAAATTTCCTGTATTAGAAGATGAAGATGAATCTATGGAGGTATTTAATACCACATTTATAATCTTTCTAAATGAACCTACTTAATATTCAATGAGATGCTCGAGGAACTGATCGCTATTTAAAATAATGTTAACTATCCTTATTATTTAATTAAGAGTTCAATAAAACACGAGGGCGCATCAACATGTTCATTCATATACAAATATCAAGTGAGTCAATTCTCTCTATCTATCATCTACTTTTACTATCCAAATAATATAAACTATTACAATAATAATAAGAACTATTATTATTATAGCTGATATTGCTATCATATTATATTGACTTCATATTAATTAGGTAGTATCTCGGTCCATGGATGGTATATTCATAATCAATTCATCATCATTTCCATACAATATGTCATGTTATCTTCAAATTATTACTGGTACTCTATTTCCCAATGTTAAAGAAATGAATTATTCTGAAAGCGTACAGGTAAATCAATATTCATTAATTAATTGAAGCTAATTTAATGTTTTAGCTACCGAGGGATCAATATTTTATTGTGAATGAAGATACATTTATTATTACCTGTAAATCAGAAACAAATCATGATAACGTCACTAAAGGAGAAGTTAGTTTGAGTTTATTTGTTTAGTATTGTTACAATTTTACTATCTATGTATATAGTAAGCATTTAGGAAATATTCAAACGACCTTATATGGGAGTGAAACTAAAAGAAGATGAACGACTTATAATAGGTATCTATGTATATCTCATGTATCATTAATCAGATCTATCATATTGATAAATGTATTCGGGAATTCATTATAAATTTTGAAAAGATGTTATTGATTAGGATGGAGAGTATTTGAGCATATTCAGTGCAGATATATTATAGAAGTATCAAAGAACAATATTGATATGGATATGAAACGAAGGAAATTTGATGTGAATTCAATGTCAATATCGATTATTGTATGCTCATCTATACAAATTGATCTATCCTCTCTATTCATTCAGGGATTCGATTCAACTTCAAGAAGTCAATTTGCCCGTCACATGAAGAAAAGTAAAGTATTGATGGATACAATGGGTTTTATTACACTTTTCGGATATAACAAGGTACACAATTGATATTGTCCAGAAACATATAAATATTAGGTAGGAGACAATTCAATCCCGAATCTAGGACCAATTCTAGCAGCTCCATATAAGGAATCTGAAGATTATGATATATTGTTAGTATACCCAGTCAATGTAATTAGAAATTAAACAAATTTCAGAGATAAAATTGGCGACATAAATCTCGCTAAACTTCTGCCTTATGCTAAAAAAATTGATCCTGATACTATTCCTTTTCTATGGAAGAAAATGCAAAGTGAGTTCATCTATTACTATCTAGAAGAGGCAATATATTTAACTATATTCAGAAAAAGGATGTGAAGTAATATTCAATGATGATATTGGACATACAAGTAGAGGATTGTTTCATTATACTGCTAAATACTTCAAACCAGGATTCTCTTTTAAACCAACCGAACATTACTATAGACCATACTATAATCATCTACACAAGGTTTTAATTTAATTTATTGATATTGAGAAACTTGAATCATAACAAAAATATGATTTAATCGTCTGTATGTTGGGCACTTCTTCATAGCACTCATAAGCCTGCAAGTTAAAATGATTAGTCAACATTTATTTTAAAAAACTGCGAATGTGTAGTTGCGAAGTGAATGAAAATATTTCAGAACAAGGATGTGCGTAAAATTGTTTTCGTAAAATTTCTAAAGCGCTTCTAGATTAAAAGATGGGACAACATAAATTAGTTATTTTGCTTATGCTGTAACTATTATTCCTCTTGTTTCACTTTCTGGATACGGTATTCAACTGGGGAAGGCAGTTATTCTTTAGTGGCGCACGTGATATCTAATACAATACATCCCTAAAATGAATTCTTTAAAAATAATGCCACCAGTATTTTTGCTATTTTTTCGTTTCGTTAAGAAGTACCATTTTTGGGGGGAAAAGGTTGAAAACCGTAATAAATAAAATTATAAAACATAATGTTCACAGTCCTAGTTCATTGCAATTCACACTTATTTTTGGTTTTTGAGATACACACTTCATCAGATGTATAGACGAATGAATACCATTTTTGTGCTTTTCAAATTATTTTAAATTTAGTTTCTCAATAACAAATGGAAGATGTGCCTGGATGGACAAAATTTATTAGAAGAATTCATGAATCCTTGGTATTTTGGACTTAAAAACTTAGGTTTATCTCAATTTTACATCCAAATATGAAATATGATTTTAAGCGGATCGTTGCTACTTCTCTTTCTCATTTCTAACTTCTCAAACTCACGATAACCCTAATAATCTTGAAGCTTTTGATGAATCTTTTTCAAAGAGATTGATGGATTTAATGCACACAGGTTTCGTTAATTCAATAATGTTTTTTTTTTTAAATTATATAATTAAAGCTGATTTATCAAATACAATGTTAATAGTATTGGGAGATCATGGGCAGAGAATGCATGGAAGTCAGGTAAACAAATCTAACTATTGAAAGATAAAGGAATATTAATAAGAAAAAAAAAGAAATTAAATATAATGATATTGAGGTAACATTCGCTGGAAGAATTGAAGAAAGACAACCATTAATGTCTATTCGATTACCAGAACAATTCATTATTCAATACCCAAATGAATATGCTAATCTAATCACAAATGCTCATAGATTAACATCGTTAGTTACATTCATAACATTACTTATTATAATAAATTGAATTCAAATATAAATGTATATTATTGATTGATTGTTTTAGAAATGTGGATATTCATGAAACATTGAAAGATATTATCGAAAATCGATTAGGTAAAAATCGTGAAAAAGGAAGAGGACAAAGTTTATTTACTTCGATTTCATCAACAAGAACTTGCAAAGATGCATTTATTCCTATTAATTTCTGTTTATGTCAATTCAATGCTACTACGGAAGATATTAATAGTAAGGAAAATCATTTTCTCAAATTATTTTAACATCTTTTTTATTCATTATTCTTTAAAAGTATCTATATTTGTGATAGATCACTTCATTGATGAAACTAATAATTAACCATATCAAAGTAATCGTATGTAGAAGAAACGATCTAACTTCTCAGGTGTTGGTTACAAACATGAAAGAACTGAATTGATTATGAAGATAAGAAGTCATATATTATTGTATGGATGTATAGATCCAGATACACTAAATTGTCATGAAGATTATCAACTATTACATCCTCATAAGGTTCTCTCTCAATGAAGTCTCTCTCTCAAAAAGTATTTCAGTCTGTTCGAATGGGTTTTCGAGACAAAATCAATTGGACATCTCGATTGAATCAGGAATTTAAGCCAAAGGTGAAAAAAGCATAGGAATATTTCTCTACTATTTACAATTCTCTTGTTAGTAAAAGAATTGAACGAATTAGTGAAGAGTGTAGACATATTTGAAATATGTCTTATTTATTGTAGGGTTTTACAGTAGAAATGGAATGTGAAGTGGGAACATTCCAAGGATCATTAATCAATATTCTTATACGATCACGTGTTAGTGAAAAAGGAAATGTATTATCTATTCCATATCCACCTATGATCATTTCGAATGAAGGAACATGCAAAGATTTTAAGGTATCACATTGATCACATGAAGAATCTAGTAGATTTAAAAATTTTTTTTTAAATCAACAAATATAGATACAAATATTAGTTTTAATAGGGTGAAAGATACCAAATGTATGTTTATCGTGAAGTGAAACTCGAATATAATCAGCTTTAAAAAAACATTTATTTCAATCCCGTTATAAGACCCTCACGTAAATCTCTCACACATATCTTTCCCAAATGCAAAGCGATATGCGATAAGTCAGCACTTCTACTCATTTATATCAGCACTGTGCTAAAAGCAGTGGTATCTGTCGCAAATTCGAATCCTATTTAAGAATTTCCTAGATTTCCAAAAATCTTTCCCTGCACGGGCCTCATTTTCTATTTATGTTTATAGGCTGAATCAGTATAAAATAAAATAGTGTACGGTAGGTAGAATAACATTTGCTTTCTTTCTGTCTTCACAGTTTGTTCACGAGAATATTCGAGGAACTCTACCTTAAGCGATGCAGAATATTTCATAATATCATGATTTCTGAGTTTATTTTCAGAATTTGGATTCGTTATGTAAATGTGAATTGGATGAACTATTTCGGAAATGAGATTATGCTCGTCATTCATTTTCTACTTTTTATTTATTTTATTTTATTCACATATTTCGCATGGTACAACCTGTCATTATTGTTATTCTCTCCGGAAGGATCGTTTCCATGTTGCCATTGGAATAAAAATAAGATAAGAATAGACTGTGTTGTGTGTAACATGTGACATACAAATAATGAGATTATATCTATGAATGGAATACATTATATTGTTATTCAATGAGATGATCTCTTATCAATAAAGTAGAACTTCATTCCCTTTCATTTGTTCTACTTCATACAATTCAATGACCATACCATCTCTTACCTTCTCCCTTTTACCTTCTAACTCTCCATTTATGTTCTCTTCCCTATATCTCTCCATCCATTCTCGTCCATCCTTCAACTCTTTCTACACACATGACTGATCACTATCTAAACCCTCAATTTAACTTTTCTCATTATCTGGTTTTCAAATAAGCACGGAGTGGTATTATCAACCTCTGTCCCTCTCCCTCTGTCCCTCTCCCTCTCCCTCTCCCTCTACCTCTCTTTTACTCTTTACCTATA